>JAGFPH010007312.1:0-37595 GCA_018207615.1 Philaenus spumarius | reverse complement strand
AATATACTGAATTAGCTGGCTCAAATTAAATGTTGGAATTGTGAACCCATAATTTCTTGACAACAGTATAACCTTTTATAAACAACCTACTTATTCCTAATATTAACAAATTAATAACCTGCTTTGATGTTTTAGTAAAAATAAAGAATTATTTCAGAACTTTGATTGTCCATTACTTTGAAACGGAGCAAGATACTAAGCTCTAGTTTGGACCATTCTGCTTCTTTTTTAATAAGCTCTATAATGGTGTATTACATGTTCTACCTTTACATTTTATATTCTTAACCCCCCTCCCCCCCCCCCCCCCAAATCATAGAGGGTCAGATGAGTCAACAAACTTGCACTGTTATGCAACACAAGATATATATAAAATTTTGTTAAAATATTTTCAGTAAAACAAAGTAAATGTGTCCGGGCTTGGGACCCACGTCAGAAACGAAGTTCATCACGCCTTCTCTTCAAGTCTTTTACCATCCTTAACGGCAACATCCACACATAATTTTAATCTTTCAATTGCGGTTTATTATTAGTTAGTTTTTTATTAATATTTACTGTTTCCATACGTTTAATGTTATTATAATAAAGGTGTAGAATTAATTATTATAACATCAAAGCTACGATGGTAAACACAGTTAAATGTCCATTCATTGAAAATACATTCAATAAACATAAAATGTTGGTACATCAGTCTAGGCCTAACCTAAAGTTATTTTATGTTTAATTTATTTTACCTGACTTAACGGCAACATACATACAATAATTTTAGGTTAGGAATAGACTTAAAATTACTTTTTAGGCCTTAATGTTGCCGTTAAGGCAGGTAAAATAAATTAAATATACACACAATAATTTTAGGTTAGGCCTAGATTGATGAAGCAACTGATATGTTTATATTCAATAACATACTGATATGTTTATTGAATGTATTTCAGCGCTTGACGATAATTATCTGAACTACGCCGAACGTAACCGATCGTTTTTTAATTTAAATTGATGAACCAAAACACATGTCTCTTGAATGTATTTACATTCATTGCCATAGCAACTAATTTAGTAACGCTTTTTCGTTACACGTATTTTATATTTGTCATTTCCATAGCAACCAATTAAACATTTTTTTCGTTACGGATGACATTTTTTATTTATTCGTTAAAAAAAAAAAAAAAAATAAAAATTAAGGTACTTTATGAACACTCAGTATATTACAAAAATATATTTTCATACTTTATTTTGTTGTTGATATGTTTTACGGTTAATAGATGTGCCTAAATTTGGAGAGTCCATCCAAAACATGACAATACCAGTCGGAAGAGAAGCTGTTTTGTCTTGCGTAGTGGACGATCTTGCTACATACAAGGTAGAATAGTTAGATTAAATTTTTAAAAATAAAAATGGGTGCTGTTAGGATTATTGGGCCTCCATTTTATCCAATTAATTTAGGCCTTATAGATTAAAAAACTGTTGATATTGGAAACAATAATTAATACAACACATTTTACTTTAGACAAAACAAAATAAATCTTATATGCATTGAGTTTTGTTCAGTTATATAAAATAACATTATTACTTCTAGTTAAAACAAAATAATATTTTATTAGTATAACAACCATCATTCAATATACAAAAACGATAAATAATAACTTATTTATAAAACCCCGTATAGTATCTAATTAGAGAATGTTTTAAATAATATGTATGGATAACACCCGATTGCATCTACTAATCTTTTGTATAAACCGACTGAACTCATAATTACATTTCTTATTCAAATAAATATATGATTTTAAAATAGCTACTGTGGTTTTTCAAACGATTTTTAAAGCGGAATACAAATTTAAGATTGTTTTAGTATATAGGCCTATAACCTTAAAATCAGTTCTTTATTGCTTTTTATATTCTGATCTTTTTTCATGTAAAACCATTTGGCTAACGACAACCAATTTTTCATATGTTCCAACCATTATATGTTATGTATCTGCATAAAATCCCAGGCTCAATTCAGTAAATTTTCAGTTTTTTGCAAAAAAATAGGTATTAAATTTAATTACTGATCAATTTTGATGATTTTTTTTATTTTGTTTTGAATGAAATGTTCTATAAGGTATTACATTTTAAAAATAAGTGTAAATTCATGTTAGATAAGAAATGTTTTCAATTGTTCTTTCCAAAAACATTTTAAATTATTTTACTTTATTCTTGAAAATGGCACATACAGCATAAAATATCTTAAAAATATTGTCCACATAACATTATTTTACACTTAAAATGAACAAAATCCTCAAATTTCATTACATTATATTGAAAAATATCAGAGTTATTAAGTTTTTTTTTTTGTAAAATAGCCTTTTACATAACCAGTTCTGCGATTAGTTATAAGTATATAGTCAAAAGAATATACACGTCACTAAAGCTGCGGTCACACTAGGCTATTAACTAGCCGCTGGTAATATCACCAGCAAGCAGCGCAGGAGAAAGGGTTCACATTTGAATGTGAAAGGCTAGTTAGTAGCCTCTAGTAAAGTGACTGTTGTTATGAAAATGAATATGAAACTGATTAAATGTTTATATGAGACCGTGATTTTCGTTATTTTTATCGCGGTATTATATATGACAATATTATCTTTAATTTAAAAAAAAAACATGGACGGGATTTGCAAAAACATTTTTTTAAATTGCATTTTGGCTAAGCCTATTTTAGGATTGAAATCTTTAAGCATAGTTGCACAGTATTAAAATAAATCTTAAATAACAAAAATTGTAGGCCTACCTACAATTTTGTTTCGTTTCTGAGTTTAGATAGTTTAGCCATTAATAATAACTACTCATTTTATGAATGTTATTTTAACAAACGTGACAATAATAACCAATATAATGCATTTAAAATATTAATATTAAAAAAAATCAAAAACAACACTCTAATGGTTACAAGACTAGGGTTCAAAATAATTAATTCAACATTTTAGTATAATTAAATTTCACATAGTTGTAATTTTATATTGGAAATGGCCTACAACTCCTTTACCAGCCACTAGTGAGCTACTAGGGGTTCACATTGGCTAGCTGGCGCCAGCAAAGAGGTCGATTTCTGTTTTCGGCTAGTAAATACTAGCCGCTGGCATTATCCAGCTGCTGGTGCTGGCTCAAGGGTCAGACTACGTTGCTTGCTGGTAATATCACCAGCGGCTGGTAACCAGGCTAGTGTGACCGCGGCTTAACAGGAGAATGTAGTCGCTTCATAAGAACAATTCACAATAAAAATAACTAAAAATGCCGAAAACATCACGTACCGCAACGCACAAGTAACGTTATTTACATCTGACAAATGACAAAAGCACAGCCACGTATATCACAATTATCTTCGTCGTAGTGAACATAGAGGTAATTTATAACGTAAGTAAACATCATAGAGGTAGATAGAACAGTTCTTTCCGATTCTATTAATATACAATAAACATAAATTCACTAATTATTTGAATTTTATATGATTTTTTTATGAACGTCCGAAATTTAGACAATGGGGTTCAACGCATATATAAACTCAACGTCCGAATCTGTATCAAAAGGGTTGCACATTTATTTGTTATACTACAACCTCGTTAAATTAGTACTAACTTCAAATGTTAGAATTACCATTTTATTAGACAATTTTTTATTAAAAATAATGTTTATTTTTTAAATAAATTTCAGGTAGCTTGGCTGAGAGTAGACACACAAACCATTCTAACAATACATGGTCACGTGATAACAAAAAATCACCGCATAGGAGTGACGCACAGTGATCACAGAACATGGTATCTCCACATCAGGGATGTGCGACAAACGGATCGTGGGTGGTACATGTGTCAGATTAACACGGATCCGATGAAAAGTCAGACGGGGTTCCTAGAAGTAGTAGGTACATGTCAAAGCTAGTTATAAAGTAGTCTACATGATTAAATGCCATTGAATTCCGTAGGCAGAATTCCTCGAGATCCGATTACCGATTAGCAGGAATTTCTGACTGAGGGTACGAAGTATATTACCTCAGCTTATGTGCTGCTTCTTTTCGCTCGCAGCGGAAACATCAGCTTTGGATTTTCAATTCGACCTTGTGGCCTCGGACTATCGAATACTTTGCTTCGTTTGCACAGGATCAGAATCTGTCCCCACGAGGACTTGAAACGAGTAGTTTTGATCGATTTTGGGGGAACCAGGCGGGCTACAAGGTCGTGTAAAAAAACTAAGATGTGCAGAATTTATTTCGTTAGATAAAACCCAAAAAAGTTTCATTTTAGTACTTCCAGTTGATGGATTTTTTGGCTACGAACTCGTCTGAACCACTTAGATAATCAACTTGTGTACCAAATTGTAAACGCGACTGTTATATTGTGAATACATTTGTAGAAAACGGGTTCTGGGATCTATGATTGGTGCCCATTTACTACTCCTGACATTAGGTCTCACCATAAGGGTCACCGCAATAGTCATCTTTTCTGTGGAAATTCTCTAATAAAGTTGAAACACGTTTATCGGTTTTAATTTATTCCTCAACATAAACAATTGCAGCTCCTTAAAAATACGAGATTCTACGCTTTGTTTTTTCCTTTAGACTTATTCAGTTTGACAGCGTCAGAGTTAGTTACTTTTCAACAAACCTGTTAGGCCTAATCCCTTTGTCTTTTCTTTACTTTAGCAATAGTGCTCGAACTGTTCCAGCCAGGCGGGATTTAGAACATTTTGTAATTACAGTATGATTTTTATGGCCAGTTTTATATTAAGCTCGAATTCAAATTCATCATGAAAAACATCTTTGATCTCGATTTATGTAGGCCTGTGATTCGAATGTACGTATAGTAAACAAAAATTAACTGTATGTAATAAAAAAACTATTACCATAATTTCCAATTTATTCAAAAATAAATATTGGGGTTACGTTATTTTAAAAGGAGTTATTATTTAAAATTATTGTTTTAACTTTTACTAACAATATGATAAAACTGATTGTATTTCTTGACAGATGGTGTTGCATTTCCACTAATTTAATACCTGTCCCCCTAATTAATTAATTAAATTTTCATATACAATTATGATTAAAGCCCAAAGCAAAATATTCGTCGTGTTTTCAAGGTCAGCTGTTTTATATAAATTCAACTGTGAACAACTTTCGTCATATATCAATTTTCCAAAAGTACGTTTCCAAGGTCAGCTGTTTTATATAAATTCAACTGTGAACAACTTTCGTCATAAATCAATTTTCCAAAAGTACATTTATTTAAAAAAAATTTAATTTTTGAAAAACACTAAAAAACAAGTTTTTATCAATACAAGATTCATTCGAATTACCCTGGACAAATAACATTTATAACAAATAACAATTTATTTCGTACTTAAAACTTACCTCGACTTTGGATAATTTTAATTAAACCGATTAAACGACTATAAAAGTGCTAAATTCTGTGTATACTAAACAATGTGCAATAATTATGTGTAGGCCCTAAAGGTATAACTAATTATTGGCCTATTGGTAAATTCGGTTTTGTTTAAACTTAAAAGTTTTACACATTTTTTGTAAAAATAAATTAAAGAATTTCTATAGGAGAGATACGCTATTGCAGTGACCCTTTTTTTTGAGACCTAAGGTTGGTAGTAGTGAATGAGTACCGAGCATGGTCCTCAGAACACGTTTACGGGTGTCATTAAAAACTTTTTATTTTGTGTATATGTGTTCGCACTCTAACGGCCGCATTTTAGTTTCGATTTGGTCCAAATTCGGTACACACGATGGTTTTCTAAGTGGCTCCGATGAGTTCGTTAGTCAAAAGAATCTAACATCCGGAAATACTATTTTGGAACGGAAATAGTTTTAGTTTTTTTTCTAAAACTATAAATTTGTGGGATTTGATGTAAAAATACAAATGTAGGAGATTATTCTACACATTTTGTTTTATTACACAACCTTATAGGTCGTTTGGTTCCCCCAAAATCGATCTAAACGTAAAATACAATTAAAGTACTCGTTTCAAATTCACTAAGGGGATTTTATCTTTGGTCGGCTTCTGTTACGAGACTGATGGCCGGGATTCAAAACGCTGCGAGCAAACAGGTTTTCCGCTGAGAGCGGAACGAAGAAGATCATGAGCCGGGATCATGGAGGCTGAGTTACAAACAAATTCTACTAAAATCGTACACGTAGGAAGCTATTCAACGCCTTCGTGGGTAGACTTTTAGTTAGTAGATACCTTAAAATCATATCAACTTAGTTTTGGAAATTTTCTCTACTATTGTCAGAGGTTCAGCTGCTTGGTCGAATTATTTTTTAAGGAATTGCTACCTTTGTGGGCAATTAAAGAACACATCTGAAAGGTTATTAATTTAAAGTGCTTATTCCTTCACAAACTATTGACCGAGCGAAGCGAGATATCCGTTTTAACTCGACTGTTCAGCACTTCGTCTGTGTGTCTGTGTGTCTGTCTCATGATTACGGCCAAACGCCTTGACCGATTTTGATGATTTTTTTGCATGAATGTTCCTTGTTCCTAGGCCGAGCCATGTATTAATAAGGTTTTTTCCATTTTTCATTTTTAACCCCTTAAATAAAATAAAAATGGCGACCGCACCGTTTCTCTCAGTGTAAGCTTTTTTCCAAAGCCAGTTTGTGGCTTAACCGTAAGTCGAATTTAAAAACTAATGACATTTTCCTAGAAGAAAATTTGATTTTCAACAAAATTGCATCCTTGATTTTTTTTCGTATCTCTAACGGTAAGCTCACAAAATGCCCGTAAACTTGAAATTTGTTAAAAATCGTCCAAGTTTTTGTATTTCAACCATGTTTTTATACGTTTATTCTAAACCAATTCAAAAGTGTTGCATAGCTTTTTTGTAGATAAAGGTTCAAAGAATTCATATATGCCAGTAAAAAAACGATTGACGTAAAATTAACAAAGTTATTAGATAAAGAAACATTTATTAGTTATTAGCATGTTTAGTAACGAAAGGAAAAAGTTCAACTTTAGGCCTACATAAAAAGTAGTAAAAATTATTGTAATTTTTTTCATAAATGTAAAAACGTTTCGTAATTTAGTTCTAAATAGAATTATTAAAAATATTTATCAATTTCAAATTTCTTATTTTAAAAACACCAGTTCTTATGTTCCTACTACAAGACTGCTAACAAAACTAGGCCTGTTTTGAATAGTAATTTAGGAATATATCCTTTGCAAAAAAATGGCATATAATAATAAAGAAGTGTAGGGGATAAGAAAGTGTAGAGAATAAATCAAAGAATTAAACTAAATACTTGTAAATTTTATAAAAGTATTTGACTTAGCTTTACTTGAATTACAAAATGAGATGAAACAAATGAAACCGCTCGGCGATAAAGGAGATACAAAAAATGACCGTTGGACACCGTTGGAAGTGTTGGTACATGGGTTGAGAATAAAGTTGAGATCACTATCACGACGTTTTAACATCGTTTGTTTTCATTATTTCTAATATTGGAATATGATATGGAAGTTATGGAACTGTAAATACATTGTTAAGTTGTAGTTATTTAAGTATGTAAATATTTAATTATATGTTTTCCATCTATAACTTGATATTTTTAGCTATCTTACGCATTATTAACCTAAATAAAACACAATGCCTCTAAAAGAAAATCTTTAGCATCAAATCTCAAGAAAAAAAAAAACTAGAACTAGAGATCCCGGAATCGCGGGAATTGTAAAATAATGTTTCGTTGGCTAAAGCTTGTGCTTACTTCCTTACTGGTACAATATTTTTAAACTAAGCTCAAAACCACATTTGTTATTTTAACGAGTGAGGTCTACTGTTCACAGAACTACTAGTATTTAATTTCTAGATAAGACCTGAATAACCCAACTGTCTTTGGTTTCTAATTTCGTTTTTTATACTTTAATTTAAAACAAATATACAACACACTTATTAACTACTTTTAGAATACTATGTTACCTTCCTTTTTTCATCCATCTCTTAGAACCTGATTTCATACAAACACAAATTAAATTCGTTTCAGTTTTAAACATCTTATATACACTGTATGTATAAATATCCGTTAACATAACTTATAATGTTTAACGTGTATATATTGTTTTTGTGTTTGATTAGTACCACCAGATATATTAGACTACTCGACCAGCACGGATATGGTAGTGCGGGAAGGAAGCAATGTCACTATGCGATGTGCTGCTTCTGGATCACCTACACCAAATATAACATGGAGAAGAGAGGATAGCGTAACTATACCTTTAGGCAGTGGTCAGGAAGGTTCGTATAATGTACACTACAAAATATTATAATATTCAAAATAATATAATAACATCAGATAATTCTTCAAATATGTGTGAATTATTATGTTTTTAGTCAAGATAATACATAAAACTACAGAGTGTCCATTAAATCTACTAAGTCAGCATTGCAACAACAAAACAAGATGAAAAGATAGTACACTTTTTCGAGACTTTGGTCCGTGTTTTTTTTTTAATACTAAAAATGTGACGTTTTTGTCACGCACGTCACGATGTTGTCACGCTAGAAAGCTCAAAAGCTTTTCAACTCTCCGCAATAAAATTACAAAGATTTTGGAACCACCAGAAGTTTTCTACGACATCTGTGGGTGCACATATCATGTCAACAGACAGGGGCACACATACAGACACAGGGACTCACAGGGATTTGTTGTTCCTTTATCTTGATCTTTAAAACGTCGAGAAAAGTCATAAGTGGGGGTTACATTTTTATAATTTTCACAAGATTTTAATACTTCGGCATTTTAATGCTAGCCGAAGTAATATTATCAGTCATTGTCGTACGCAGTTAGTTTTACACAAATAAGTAAACATCGATTATCATTATGTTTATGATCTAAAGCAAACGGATATCCTTATAAATAACTATTTGTTATTGTGCCGCCAGCAATCCTTATCAAAAACCCTAATCAAACACTACACGTGTTTCAGACCTAATCATACACTACACGTGTTTCAGACCTAATCATACACTACACGTGTTTCAGACCTAATCATACACTACACGTGTTTCAGACCTAAGCATACACTACACGTGTTTCAGTCCTAAGCATACACTACACGTGTTTCAGACCTAATCACACACTACACGTGTTTCAGACCTAATCACACACTACACGTGTTTCAGACCTAAGCATACACTACACGTGTTTCAGACCTAATCACACACTACACGTGTTACAGACCTAATCATACACTACACGTGTTTCAGACCTAAGCATAATCTACACGTGTTTCAGACCTAATCACACACTACACGTGTTTCAGACCTAATCACACACTACACGTGTTTCAGACCTAATCATACAATACACATGTTTCAGACCTAATCGTCCATCGTCGGGTGATGAAAACACTTAATTAAAAACATTAAACATGAACACAAAATGGCAGCCGTCCACATAACACTCAAACACAATAAACATAAACATCATACTTCAGATAACAAGATTACAAAATAGCGTTCAAACCCTATTCTATCCCAAACCAGTTTTATCCTAAACCAATTTTATTCTAAACCAATTCTATCCTAAACCAATTCTATCCTAATACTAAACCAAATACTAAATAGGAACATAAATAAAAATTAGAATAAATTCACAAATTCCGACGTATACAGATTACATTGTAGTTCAAATGATACATTTTACGTGGGACAAACAGGGCGCTCGTTTAAATGAACAGTGATTTGGCGTTTACTTTGGACACAGGAACAATCAAAGAAAATAAGTGACAAGAGTTACAAAACACCCTGTATATATAAAACTGTAAGTACAAACATATACATACACAGCTAAACAGTTAAATGTTCCCATTTATGTTTAGAGATTTGAATACACTAATATTTTAGTCAGTAGTAAATTTATTCCTCAATAAATATACAAGTGAATAAGCAAAGTGTCTTCATTACATTACAATAAAGTATTAAAAGGGATAACGTCTACATATTATCGTCTCATTATAATTATATAATTGCCACAAGGACAAATAGCTTGTATGACCACAAGACATATTCATTTAATTTCTATCAATATATATTTATTATTTACCTACGAGCACCATTGTATGTCATTTGTTGTTTTCAGTAACAAGCATTGAAGGATCAGTCTTCAACATAACTAGAGTCAACCGGCTACACATGGGTGCCTACTTATGTATTGCATCTAATGGTGTACCTCCAACTGTCAGCAAGAGGATAATGCTTATTGTACACTGTAAGATATTATTGTACTGTTAAACCATCTCTATTTGCTCTGTTGTTAATGTCAATGCACACGTACTTTAAAGATAGACTTTGTACCATGTGGGTTGTTCAGTTTTTATCACTGCCCAAGTTGGTTTAGTATGGAAAATAGTAATTATTCATGTTAGTTTGAAAGGTGTACATTTTTACTTCATTTATCGCTAAATGTATAAATTGCTAAAACATTTAAACCAATATTAAGTTGGCCAAGGTTACTGGTTTTAATCTTTTCAAGTATTGTTAATGTTCAGATATATGAACATAAACAAGATCCTTATATTACAGTTTATGTATATTTTTTAAATTTTATATCATCAATAATTTTACCTAATGACTGGAGTAGAAATGTTTTTCAGGTCTTCAGTTTAAAACGTGTCTACCAAATTTCTGCTGAAAATGTTAACTAAATATTATAAATATGGCAATCACTCTTGGCTTCTTTACCATGTCGGGATGTTTTTGAACTAAACTTGTCTAATAAATTGAAACCCAACCTAAACATCTCTAGTTATTAAAAGATAAATAGATAGAAAGATATTAACACATTATTTATTATTTTAATTAAATTAATTATATACCGGAAAGTTATGAAACTAGATAGCTAACACATATAAAGTAATATTACATTTTTTATCTTGTATTAAATGTCAGAATTATTGTTCTGTTATTGACGTTTCGTATAGTTCCACCAATGATCTGGATACAGAATCAGCTGGTCGGGGCAGGAGAAGGACAACAGATGACACTGGAATGCCATTCTGAAGCTTATCCTAAATCTATTAACTACTGGACACGGGAAAGGGGGGAAATCATTTCACATGGTAGGTTTATATTGATTTCTAAGTCAAATATTTCATGCTTATAATTTTATAATTAAAAATTTAACATTTATATCTGAATTTGATTCTAAACACAAAAATTATAAAATGTATGAACGTCTTCACTTTACACTTCTCTACAATTACTACATAAATAAATTTATTTGTACATAACTTTAACAAGTTCACTGCTACGCAAATTTCGTATTTCCCATGCTAGGAGCTGGTATTTTATTCTTTTATTTATGGCCTAAATGAGTAGAAATTATTTAATTTTTGAACATTTCTACGTAATAATCACTAATATTTTAAAGCGGACGCACATAGGCTTTCAATTAGCGTGCGACGATCGCAATGCACTTTGTATTGAAAATACTCCCAACAAAGGGGTTGGCGTGCGAAGCACGCAATACATTGTGTATTGTAAATAATACCTATACGGGGGTTGGCGTGCGAAGCACGCAATGCACTGTGTATTGAAAACGGGGGTTGGCTTGCAATGCACTGTGCGTCGGCTGCTTCTCATAGTGTTCAGTGTCAAGCTCACATGTGCGTCCTTAGCAGTGAACGTGTTAAGCTATTTAACAATAATTGTAAATGTATAACTATTATGTTTTTACAATTAAATTTGTTTAGGAAATAATAATTCAAATCAAACTGGTTTCATAAAGGGAAATACCTTCTTAAAATTAATTTTTAAATATTCAACTGTAATTTATATATGATGTATTATAGATAATCAACGCCTAAGTAATACACAATATAAATAATAATATTTTTGACAACAAGTTCGCTGAAACAACTAACTGATTAAAGCGGTTATGGTGCCCACCAATCAATTATAAGTTTGTTAATTTTACTTTAATTTGTTAATTACCTTAAAATTTGTTATAAAGGAAATATTAAACCGTTCTTAGACTTTTCACCCGCCTTGTACAGTACTATATTTTGATCAGGACAAATATCTTCTATTTCCTAGATAGATTGGTTGATATTATTCATATTAAAGACTGCACCAGCTAACTGCCTTTAAATTGAAATATTAACAATTGTTTTTATACTATTAATGTGCCTCTCTAATTGAGCTCAAGTTTAAGTGGAAAGTTTTAAAGCTTATGTTCGCTTCTATTGACGAAAAATAGGCAAATAGTTTAAAATGTTTGTTTCCGTTAAAAAATTGATTAAACACTGTCATATTTATGATTCCTAATGAAAGGCGCTATCTATTAACAATCTATTTAACTAACATGACAACTGTTAGATCGTTTACATTCTATATTCAAATGTAATCTATCACACAAATCAATCAAATTAAACCAACGTATATAGGCCTTAATGTAAATTCCTTAATTAAATCAGGTAAGCAGGCCTACTCCTAACTTGTGAAATATTAGCACAGGTGAGCTAGTAAGTTAATATTATTTGTCTCCTATAAGACACCCATATAACTTATTTAAAAACTTAATTTATGTAATAACCTATTTCCTACTTTAAATTGCAATGGGCTGTTTAGGTTATATTTAAATTTGTTAAGAGGGTATTTTAAGTGTACTTGGTTTTTGACAGAAAAGTGCTTATTAAAAAAAAAATCAATTCTAAACACAGAGATAAGTAATTTACTTCTATTCCAATCGTAAAACATAACTTTCGTTACTGTTTGTGTGTATTTCAGGAGCAAAATATGAACCAGAACTAATAGACAACGCGTATAAAGTGCATATGAAGTTGACAATACGATCAGTCAGTTTATTAGACTATGGTGCGTACAAGTGTGTGTCTAAAAACTCTTTAGGAGACACTGACGGAAGTATTAAACTATACCGTAAGTATTGCATTGTTAAGTATTGAAGTAAAGAGTAATATTTAAGCCACACCATTGAAGGCCAATAACCGTTAATGCATAAAAAATAACTACTTTAATAATTCACGATTTAAGATTTGTATCCGGTCTCGCCAATTTGCAATTTGCAACGGCCTACGTGTTTGTTAATGCTGCCGTATGCTATCCTCAGTTTGTAACTTTATACTTTGAATCCGCTCTGGAAATAATTGTATTTCTTAATAATTATTATTTTATTATTAATAATTAGTTCTTACTGGTTGCTGGTATTTACCAACAACCCTGACAGGTTCTAAAGATAACTTCACATTTTGTAGTTAATTATTTCACTTAATTGATTCCACACTTTGAATTGAATTTAGATTTTGGATTTAAAAAAAAAATTTTTTGTTAACCCTACAACTGTCAATGTTAATGTTTTGCAACGCCAAGTCATTTCGGTGCGTGTGCAAGCATATTTTCAAAAATTCGCCAAATATAGTAATTGCATACCAATCCAAAAGTGTTCTGTACCTTTTTTGTAGAGAAAGGATAAAAAAATCCATATATGTAATTAAAAAATTTATTGATGTAAAATTGTAAAAGTTATTAGCTCAAGAAGCAAAAAATGTTCAGTAACGAAAGGAAAAAGTTCAACTTTAGGCCTACATAACAAGTCGTAAACACTTTTTGTAGTTTTTTCGTAAATGTAAAAAAGTTTCGTAATTTAGTTCTAAATAGAACTGTATAAAAACATTTATCGATTTCAAATTTGTTATTTTGAAAACACCAGTTTTTGTGTTCCAAATACACGATTGCTAACAAAACCGCCTAATTTGAAAAATAATTTACTAATATATGCTTTGCCCAAAAATGAAATATTATTAAAAGAAAGTGTAGAGAATAAATCAAAGAATTGAACTGTATACTTGTATATTACCTCATCATAAAAGTGTTTTACTTAGAATCAATTGAATTACAAAAGTAAGATGAAACAAATGAAACCTCGTGCGGACAAAGGAAATTCAAAATATGACCGTTGAAGACAATGGAAACAGCCTTCTTTTGCAAACTCAAGCGGTATTATGAATTCTGTGCAAATATGAACTTTCAACTGCTGTTTGAATAACATCTAAAAAGTCAAATATAGTTTGCTTTACACCAAATGAAAGATTGAACTTTGGTCTATAAATAGATATCAAAAAGTCTATTGAAATAATTCGAATTATAAAAGATATCTCGAACGCAAAATGTGTTGTTTTATTGGTTGAAATCTGCTCAATTGCAAAGGTTTACAGACAATTCCATATCTTTGGAACTATTTGTCCGATTTTAAATTGGATGGCAGTTTCAGATAGATAAAAGTGTGATGAATCCTTCAGTATACAGATATAACTCAGAAAAATACCGGGCGGGCTGTATTGAAAGACATAGAAACTGGAATTAAAGGTAGTTTTGGTGCATTAAAATTCGCGCGACATTGGCTTTTAGAAAACTAAAAAACTGCAACGATGATTACGTATGTAAATATACGTTTTAGAAAAAACTTGTAAATGCAAAAATTAAAGTTTAGATCATTTCCTTTCCAACGGTTTTTGATTGATTGCGATTGGATAGTTTTTAATGGGTGAAATATTCATTACAAGTAGAGTTGTCAAAATTGATCGTTTTCACGTGCCACGCCCCCACGACCACTCAAATTGAGTAGTCTGACAGTTCCAGGGTTAAATATAAATATTATATCCTGTAATTAAATTGAAAGTTCGATTTATATCATTTTATTTTCAAATAAACTAATTTAGCAGGTAAGGCGGCAATTGGGAGAATAGGGTAATCACATGCAAAATTTTCAGAAGTGTTCTCTGAAATTATTTATTTAGAAAAACTGTTAAAAAAAAATGTGTACTGTTTTCTGTTTTTAGAAATACCAAATCCTACGACGGTAGTTACTACAATAGAAACGACACAACTGAGTCACAATTTTGCCAGAGGTAAGATTGCCAGGATAAGGAAAAATGTATTTGCTAATGTTTTTGAATTGTATCCCTCCAAAACACACTTACAATGTTCCCTTTTAATAAATCATACGCGTCGCTTAGTGATCGTATCTTGATAGAATATACAGACACGGCATGACCGTATGTGCAAAGAAAAATCTCAATAGGGCTAAATTAAATAAAACAGACGTATACAGGACAGTAAACAAATACAGTAATTCGATCACGAAGCTGTCGTTAGTTGAACTAATTTCCAAAATTATGTTTATATGTTTTAGGGTTTTTACCAACTATTTGGGAAAATGGTGTACTCACGAAGAGGGCGATTAACTACCTGCGTGTATGAAATATGTTAGTATAATTCGTTTGTACCTCAGCCTCCAACCCCAGGTGACGCTCTACTTCGATCCGCTCGTGGTGGTAAAACACGCTTTGAGAGTTTGCACTTATGCCTTGCGGCTTCGCTCGCATCGGAGAAATTCGCTTCACTAGTTGGTATCCCTGGATCAGCAGGTGTACCACGGTCAAATATCCCACGTGAATTTGAACACGGGTAGTTTCAGTATTTTAAGTTTTGATTGATATTGGTGGAAACAGCTATAAGGTCGTTTAAAACAACAATAGGTTCAAAATAATATATTATATTTATTTTTTCAGATAAAACCCTAAAAATGTTTTATTCTAATACAAAAATCTCAACGAAATTTTACTTCTGGTCAAAAACGCGTTTCGGTTGTTTAGTTTTTCTTTTTTGCAAAGCAACGTGTGTTTTAAATTTGCCAAAAATGCAGCCGTTAGAGTGCAAACTCATACGTACGTATAATTTTTAACGACACCCCAAAAAGTGTTCTGGGACCGTGATTGGTGCTCGTTGACCACGCCCGACCAAAAGAGTCACTGCAATAGCTCGTCTTTCCTATGGAAATTCGCTAATACATCAATGTAACATAACCTTATTTTATCTTTAGAAGGTACAGGTAACAAACAGGTAAAAAATATAAATATATTTGAGGAAAAGAAATGTATACAAAGTAAATTTCGAGATCGTTACGTATAGTATGACAATAGCTAACACATATTTAAATATATGAAAACCATTTGTGTTAAGTAAATTATTTTGTAACGTTTTATATTTTAATTTCGCATTACTAAAGTGAAGTGCCTAAATATATAAGCTTAGTATATATTTACCCCTCACTTCGCTCGCCAATCCCTGCGGTGACTCTCATCGAAGCGAATGCAAACAGGTTATTTTATATAAATAGGCCCCATTATTAAATTCGAATAATATCTTATTTATTTTTAATTAGAATGTAACATAGTGGTTTCTTATTTTTAAATTCTTTAATTTATTAAGGGTTTATTAATTCTTTAGCAGGAAAGTTTAACAATCAACATTTTGTGTAGGGGTTGTTACTACATTTTCATCCCTTAGCAGCATGAGACAAAATGTCAACCTATGATTATTGTTTCATGTATGTTTTAAGAAATAAGTGTACACATTTTCAGCTCACTAGCTTAAAAGAAAATATAACAATACATTTATACTGTTTTATGGGTTATTATCACATTTTCACCCCTTAGCATCTTGCGACAAAAAACAAATCTAGCTTACTTTTTCTATGTATCTTGTAAGAAATAAATATAAAACATTTCGGCTATCTAGCTTTAAGAAAAGTATAACAAATAATAATTATTGTTTTAGGGGTTGTTTCAACCCTTAAATCAAAATTATTTCCAGCCTATGCTACTCAGGGATAATGTACATTTTTATTAGTAAAACTATTTCTTCAATAGGTTCAGTAGTTCCAGAGATTACCCCCCCCCCCATATGCAAATAAATTTGACCTCTTTATAATATTAGTATAGATTTCTAAAACAAAAACTAATAATATTCTGATATATGTATGTACATTTTATTGCCTTAGGCCTAGAACCATCTAATGGGCAGAAAACAAAATTTCTATCTTCACCGCCTACGAACCAGGACAGAAATGACATAGCACTAGTTTCTGAAGAAATAAGTCGAATTCAGGGTAGGTAAAATTTGTATTGCTGAAATAATTATTTTTCATTATGTTCTATTTTGGGTAAAATAAATTTTATTTTTCAATATGGTTACTTCAACTAAGACATTATTCCATCAAAATATCCTTAGCAACGCACGATTTAGTGGAGGCAAAAACGAAAACTCAAACTAACGGAATACTCTAAAATATTTAAACACGAGGGAACAAACACAACTAAAAGTATGTTATCTATCTTGTCAGTTTCACATCATTGTATCCCAGCATTGTAGCTGGTTCAATTTAATGACTTTACCGTTGTAGACGTATAGGCCTTGGTATTCTCATTTAACACAGAACTCGATGAAAATATATTTTTATGAAATTGCTCAGCACATGAAAAGTATAAACTGTAGTTTAAATGTTTAAAATTTTTAAATATACAACTATTTACGGTGTTAGGACGTAAAATGAGTACAGACAAATTTGAAAAATATTGTAACACGTGGAATTTGCGAGTAAACTATTAATTCTAGATGAACCTAAAATATTATTTTTTTAGAAAAGGCAGCTATTTGAGACGGTCTGATAGTTGGCAGTACAGAGGAAAGTCCATAGAAGCAGTAACTAGGTACATATATCTAGCGGCTATTTTAACACCAACTTTGTATTGCATTTTTCATTTACATTGGCATAGTTTGTTGAGTAGCAATAAAGTGGCTTTAAGGATTAGGTGTCATTTAATTTCGAACTGGAAGGTAAATGTTCTTGAATCTTTTACGGAAAGGTCATCCTGTCTGTCCGACATAATTTTTGCGGCAATCGTTACAATTAATCCTATATACTCCGGTCTTATCATATTTGTTGGACACAGTTCCAATCCAACTTAGTGTCTACACCCATAGCAACCATCTTACCAGCTTGAATAATCAGTCCTTCAGTTGGAATAAAAGCACAACAGTGGACGGTCACAAACTGTGAAATCCAACATTTTTATTAAGTGGTCTAAATGTAATGTGAAAAGTGTTTTTGAGTTTTAAGTTCCGATGATGACTGATAAATATGCGCAACAGCTGTAAACAATTGTCAGTTTCAAGGATTGCTAAGGCGAGCAGTAGATTTAATACGTTATATATATTAATAGCCATCGAGTATGGCTATAAACACACCAATGGTATAATTTGTATTTCTAGTAAACTCATTGAGCAGTAAAATAAAATTGCCTATTTAAAAGCTTATATTATTTTGAATTATATTTTATTAATTTTATTGGTATTATTTTCAGAACACAAAACAGGAGTGAATGAGTATAATAACCAAATCCGACAACCTACAACAGACCAATCACGCTCTTCCCGAGGTTGCTCGTATAATAAAGGGTTATCACTCGATAAACTAATGACTTTATTGGTGCTGTCATTATCTGTATTATTACACCAATGTTTAAGACAGTTAAAGTAATATATAGTAAAAGAAAACAGTAAAATATAGATAAAAGAAAATAAAGTTTTATATCGGACTGTTTAATAATTTTAGAAAAACAATTAGCAAATTTTATTAAAGTTAGATTGCTAGCGATGATTTATATTTTCCTATTGGAATTGTAAAAATTACTCTTATATAAATTTGTTGGCCAGTTATAGGTAATGTCTACGATGAAATTTCCTATAAAGTTCTCCACTAGTGATCTAAATTCATGAAATGGTCAGAGGAAAATGTGTACAAATTAATAGTAAAGGTAACCACAGACACGAAAAATGGAACCCATCCTTAAGCACTAGAAAAGTAATCAAACATTTTATTCAAACCTATTGTTTATAGTTAATTGGTTTTAGATATTTAGACTATATCCTGTTGTAAAATAGTTGAAAGTAGGCCCTAAAAATTTAATTAATTTTTATAATTCATTTTCACTATTTTATGTTTAGGATTGAATAAATAAAATTTTTAAAAGATTATCACTTATAAAACTTTTATTCGGATATGGAAAGATTTCCACTAAAATATTAAAACGGTTGAATCCACGCTAGAGGATATTTCAGTTAGTTGAAACCTTTAAATTGTATTTGTATATTTTATGTTACGCACATGTAGTTCTGGGATTAAGTATTAATTTCGATTTATTTCACCACTAATCATGTTATTTACTAAAAGAATATTTTACTTAATTTTTATTGAAACCATAGTCATTGATTTATTTCTACACATTTTGTTTACGAATAAAGTGATACAATTCTCTGATATTAGTATTTTATAATCATGAACATTAAAACATGTTTACATTAAACATTATGGATGTACGTAACAGTGATTACATTATTTTGACAAATATTAGTTTTGATTGGTGGAAATTATTTAATTTGCATGATAAATGCTTTAGGACTATTTATATATTCTAATTCTGTATTTAAATTCATTTTATGATTTATTACTTGAATTTATTTTATTTTATTTGTTCTAAATTTATATTATTGTAAAAAAAAACAGAAAATAAAGTTTGATACATTTTTGTTTAAAAATAGAGCTTTTATAAAAAAAAGCATATGATATTTAAAAACAAAAATACAGTACATATATTCAACTTAATAAACATTGAAGTCGAAAAAATATACGATTAACACATCTAAAAGGTGGGATCTTTGTACGATGAGATGAAAATTTATAACAATAGCTTTTATCCGACTATTCATAAGGCCTCAAGCACATTAAATTACTTAAACTAGTATAATAAAACTATATTAAGGGTATTTGGCACAGTTGGAGAACAATGTTACGTAAAAGTCAATCGTGTTTAGGCCTCCAACATTTAGTTCGCCAAACCATTATTTCAATACTGCTTCGCAGATGCGTGTATTTTAATAGTAATTTTAAATGAATTTAATTTACATTTGACTCACTTAGAAAGTGACAGTTCTAGACCCAACTATACGAATATTATATTGTATTAAAAAAAACAATAATTTTCTAAAAAGTCACTAAAAACTACATTGTTTTAGATTGTGTCTAATTTAAGTAATAGGCCTTACAAAAAACTACTTTACTAAAAAGTTTGAGTTTGGAGAAATAAAAATATGGATTGAAAAACTAAATATATAGACATGACTATAAATACTTTCAGTTGTAAATCATTTATTATTATTTTTAATTTTCCGCTTACACGCTTCCTTAGCAAGGATTGATTTAATTAATTTGCAATTGAAAAAACCTGGACCTTTAAGACTCCGTCGTAACGCTCTACCGTCTGAGCCACTCTGATCTCTCTAGATTCAAACCGTACAAGTGAGATAACATCGACCAATATCTGTAGTGGCTCAGACGGTAGAGCGTCACGACGGAATCATAAAGGTCCGCGTCCAAATCCCGGTCTTGGACCATGTTTTTTCACTTGTAATTTATTTAAAGTAAATCATTGTTTATACAAATAAAGAACTTTATCTGAGGTTCAATTATGTTTATATTTTCGAGACGAGGGAAGTAAAAAGTATAGATTATTTAATTAAGTATGGTTTTGTATAACGTATATTTTCGCTGAATGTTAGTTTGATATGATGTAAGGTTATTTGAAGGATACACAGGTTTAACCTGGGAATATCATATTTTACTTAATTTAGTTAAAAAAACGAAAGACTGAAATGAATAAATGTTAATGTATATTGTTTGTACTTCTAGGTAGTTGTAAATAATAAGTTATAATTAGTGTGACTTTAAAAATAAATATAACATAGTTGTTGTAAATTATGTAATAACAGAGAATTAAACTTATACCAACGTTTTGTTCAGTGTTTGAATCAATTACCTTAACACCTGAACTAAACAAAACTGTTATGTATAGATCAACTAGTAAAACAAGTTTGTGTTTTAGATTGTTGCACTAATCTAGATAATTATTAATTTAGTTCAAAGTTCAAATAAAATTGCTACTGTGTTTTATGTTGGTTTATAATAATGGATTGTTATATCAATGAAAATGTTTGTTGGAAAATATATAATCACTGTTTGTGTATTCAAATAATACACTACTATTATGGAATTTAAAAGGGACTTTTACCAAACAATTATCAATGGAAACTATGTAAAATAAACGGTACCAGAAACTGGCACATATTTTCTCACAAACATATTTAAATTATTAACACTTTCACTGCTAAGGACGCACATGTGAGATGAAACTGCCCCGTTCATTAAAGAGGATCAAGAAGGGTCGCCTCGCCAGACCAGAAATGCTGAAATCGCCCCAACTTTCTACCTGACACAGGTACGGAATATTTCCCTCAGAATTCCCTCCGAAAAGTAAGTCGGCACTCACAGTCTTTACCAAGCACATCGGTCATTAGGCTTTTTCATGACATCTATCTGTCACCCTACCACTAATTTTTCTTTCCTTTACCCCCCCCCCCCCTGTTTTCTACGAACTCTGTTACGGTAATCTAAATCACTTATCACAAACTTGAATACACTAAACTGTATAAAAACACTAAAACACTAAATTTAATCAACATAGCCACAAACTGCGTCCTGTCAGTGAATGCAGTCTTCTAAAACCAAACTAACCTAACCTAACCTAATATTTATTGGTATGCGTTCCAATCAGTTGGTATGCTACAGCAAGGGGTTATGAACTATTCGGAGGGAATTCGGAGGGAAATATCCCGTACCTGTGTCAGATAGAAGGTTGGGGCAATTTCAGCATTTCTGATATGGCGAGGCGACCCTTCTTGATCCTCTTTAATGAGCGGGGCAGTTTCACCGTTTCAAACGTACCTAAAATATCGGGGCAGTTTACGCGTCCCCAGTTTGTGGGTTCTGGGATGATTAGAAGTGGCGTGGATAGTGTGGTTGGTTTGGCTGGGCCTCCTGTAAGTTTTGAATTTGTGCCTTTGTTGTAATTTCATTATGCTCAGGTCTAAACAGTTTAAGCCTTGGTCTGATTCGATCTCCTGAGTAAATTGCAAATGGGAATGTACTGAGTTTAGATAATTCATCATTAAGTATATTTGTCTAACTGTACCGTTAAACAAACATACTATATCGTCAACATATCTGTAATAGTACTGGATTTTATTGAAGTATTTGTTGCTTGCTGTCATGATATAATATGTGGTTTCAATGTTATTTAAAAATATTTCGATCATTATGGTATTCTTCTATTCGGGTCATATAATTGCCTTTTTTGCACTTCTGTATTATTTTATGTTATAGTCGATGTTGTCATAGGAATGACCACAGTTTACCAGGTGCTCAGCGAATTAAGATTTTTCAGGGTGTTTTAATGCCTAAATGTGTTCTTTATATCGTTTTTTATAAGGCCGCCCTGTTCATCCCACGTATAATTTATCGCATAAACTGCATTTTCTACGTGGGACGGACAGGGCGGCCTTTTTACAAACGTTATAAAGAACACATTCAGGCATTAAAACACCCTGAAAAATCTAAAGGGGTTAAAGAATTTTCTTTATGTCAAAATTCTTGTCTCAACAATACCTTTACAGTGATGTATAACACGACTATTGGTCCCATTTGAAAATTTTTAGTTACCCTCCGCCAATCCCTTTCGACCAAAATTTAACAATATTACGTTTCTTAAACAGCCTCTCACTGCAACGAATATTGCCGCAAACCGCATTTAGATATCTTAACAAATAACAAAGATAGAGGGGTACAAGTTATTTTACAGCCACCTGTATAATAAGATGAAAATAGTATAGACCTACTACGCTCTGAAATATGAGTTATTGTTGTTGACACATATGCTGTGCTTTTTAACAGATATTTGTGAGTTGTTAGAGAACTTAAGAGACTGGTGTACCTGAACCAGTAGGGTATACCACCAGTCACCCTACTCAGAAGATAGGCTACAGGGCGAATACCTAACTAACAGCAGACACTACCCTCACGAGGTGAACCGTAATTACGAAGGTACTGGGGTTGCACCTACTTGCACCCGTGGTACCAGTCTGCACATCTGCTTAAATGCTAAGACTGGTCACTGGCCCGCCAAACGAATGGCTACGGTTTTGGATACACCTTCATGCCCACTGAACCACCCTGTGAATTCAGAGACACTCCAGATCTCCTGGAAGCCATCCCGTGCCCTGCAACAAGAGATGGCAGGTACTCGTTGTTGGCAAGGTTTCCCAAGCCCCGGCGAACGAGTGACCGGCAGGCAGCACTTGTGCACTTACCTTACCCCACATCAATACCGAAGAGCTCCGCCCGTTACCCACATGCTTTCTTGGACATGGGATTATGTGGGCCTCCTAAGGTTTTAAGGGTTAGCACCATGGGGTATACCACTAACCCGGTAGTGCCGCCTTTTTAACAACTCCAAAGTGAAATAATTTACATTTTATTTGCATGGATTCTTTAAAAAAATTAGGAGCAGATCTGAAAAAATGACAAAGTTCGCCGAAAATGGTTATCTATGATACCTTAAAATACGTTTGTAAAAACTTTTACATTTACATTAGTTTATTTATACTTTGCTAAATTAGTTTACGCCTTTAACCAGAATATTAAGTTTGTCATAAATGTATGGCTATAAAAAATAAAATATTTTTTTTACAAATATACTATTATTTAAAAACATTGGTATGCAATACGTTCGATATATAATAATAGTCAGATATAATATGTGCATATTACAAAGATAATTCCTTGGAAATTTGTTTCATTTGTTATTTAATATTTAATACGAACTATCTTTACTAGTTGTGGCAACCAAGTACTAAACATTTCACAATAATTATAACATCATTTGTGACGAAAATAATCAAACATATTGGGTGTCATTTATTTAACTGTACAGTACTGTATATAATGACTAATTATTAGTCCTTTGAATTAAATATATGCGTTTAATTTAGTTAATAAACTAAAAAATGTGTAATCAATTATATTTTTCAGATGATGAAAAAATTCTGTAATAATTATTATAAAACTAAAAATACAAACGTACATACTTTCAACCTTATTGAGGTAAAAATAAATTTGTATTGATTTCATTCTATAAGTAGAATGAGTCGAAGTAGATTGTCATCTACTTTTATGGAATATGAATTAAAAAAATATATATAGACTTAGTATTTATACATCCTGCCTGAACTTGAAGGGTTTTATAAAGTGTTTTGACTGAAAATGACAGGTTTGTTATTGGATATTGACAAAAATAGAAGAGTCTCTAAATCTTGCATCGTATCTATTCAAGTGTAAGGCCTTTAACTTTCAGAACAATAACATCTATGCTGAGTTATGTGAAACGTTATTTACTTATCTTCCGTACTTATCTTTCTTATTCATTGCTAGAGGGCTCCGCCCCCTGCTCACTTCGCTCGCCAACCCCCGCGGTGACTCGCGTCGAAGCAAATGTAAACAGGTTATTTTATATAAATAGGCCTTACTATTAAATTCTAACATATATTATATTTTTGATTAGGATGCAACATAGTGGTTTCTTATTTTTAATTAATGAATTTATTAAGAGTTTATTCTCTAGCTTTAAGGAAACTATAACAATCAACATTCACCCCTTAGCAGCACGCGACTAAATGTCGCGATACTTTAATTTTGATACTATGATACTTTTTTTATGTATGTTGTAAGAAATAAATGTAAAAATTTTCCATTTCATAATTTTAAGGAAAATATAATAATTAATTTTTATTGTTTTAATGGTTATCACATTTTCACCCCTTAGCAGCAGGCGAAAAAATGCAAATCAGTTTACTTTTTCTATGTATCTTGTAAGAATAAATGTACAAAATTTCAGCTCTTTATCTTTAAAGAAAGTGTAACAATTAATATTTATTGTTTTAGGGGTTGTTTAAACCCTTAAATAAAAATTTATTCTAGCCTATGTTACTCAATGATAGTGTAGTTTTGTATTACACTATTTAACTATTTTTTCAATCGGTTCAGTAGTTCCCCTACATTACAAAAAATAAACATTGATTAGTTCCCCTTACATACAAACAAATAAACAAACAAATTTGGCCTCTTTATAATATTATTAATAATAACCCCAAAGCTAAGATGATAAATAGTGTTAAATGTTCAAATCAAATTATTTCGTATATTTTATAACAGCAGTTATAATAAAGGTTAAAAGAATCAGCAAGGCTCAGGTCTACACTTTAATAAAAACCTTACCTAAAAGTTAGAAATTTAAATACTTGCTTCAAAGTTTGAAATCAGCTGTTAATGGAAATATTGGAGCAAACAGCTGATTTATGTTTTATTTTTTTTCAATTCGTTGCTATAGTAATAAATGTAAATAATACCATGATTTACCAGTCTAGGCCTAACCTAAGATTTTTTCCGACTAAATTTATAAATATTGAAATAAAAAAGGTTTTTATCAAAATAATGTATAGTCTATATTGTCAGGGATAGTATAGCTTTTTGTTCAATACTCCCTATATACAAACAAACAAACAAACAAATTTTACCTCTTTGTAATATTATAGATTAGGAATAAAATGTTGAATTACTTTAAAGATTGTATTAATGTTTTACAAAAGTTTAATAAACAGTTCAAATAACACAATAATGCATTTAACTGTGTTGTTTACAGAGTCTTAATTTTCTATGATAACCTATTGTAATAGACAAAATAAATAATCTAGGAAAGGTACGTGTAAACTTATAGACGTAAATGAAATAAAACTTTTACTTCTTTTTTAAGTGCTTATGATGTTTTGTATACAAAACATCATGGCTTTATAATATGGTAAACTAAACTAAAGACAACTAAGAAATTGTGTGTATTACATTGAATATGTGTATAACGTAAAATGTCCAACAATATTGTAACAACATAAACAAAGTTAGAAACGTAAAAATTAAAATACTGTTTCGTTTAAGAAAAATTCATTTAAAATTAATAAATTTCAAGGTACAAATTATTTTAGCAAAGTATTAAATTAGTTAAAACACTATAAACTCTTTTTTAAATTAAATTCTAAAATGTATTAACACTAACATATTAGGAAATATACAATGTATATTATATTTATATAAAGTTAGAAAGTTTTTGTAGTGTGTAATTAATTACATGATTTTCTGATGCATGATTAATTATTCAAATTAAAATTGTGTAGGCCTACCGGTATGTAGAAAAATTGGAAATTTGCTAAGACTTATCCAATTATAATCACAGTAGAAAAGTAATTTACGTTTTTAATTGTACAGTAGAACTCCAACTATCCAGATTAATTGGGACCGGACCCGATCCGGATAATCAAAATCCGGATAATTGGATTTTATCGAAAAAAAAAGCCGTTTTTAGGAGAAAAACGTAACAAAACACAATAGAGAACATTTACGGTATTTATTATGAAATTACTACAGTGATTACAATACTAAATCACTGTAAAATACATTATTTTTTTAACATACCAGGCAGAGTCACCTGTTTTCCTACCTTAAATCGATTCCGCGCCGCCAAGTATCGCATCCGTTTGACTATGTTCTTATTCAAATTTGATCCGGATAATTGGCGATCCGGATAATTGGAGTCCGGATAATTGGAGTTCTACTGTAATGGTTTAGGGGGAATTACTCAATTAAGGGTGTGCGTTACCAGGACGAAACATTCCCAAATAGTCCTCTTCAATATAACTTATCTTTCATACAATTGTGAAGATAATCTTTTGTAATTTTCAGGAAATTGTTCACGAACATCTAAATTATAATTAGTAGTTGGCAAAAAATTTAAATTATACATTGTCTGTACTAATATTATAAAGAGGTAAAATTTGTTTGTTTGTATGTAGGGGAACAATCTCTGGAACTACTGAAACCTTTGAAAAAATAGTTTTACTAATAAAAAGCTTCACAAGTAACATAGGCTTTAATTAATTTTTATAAAAACATTTTTTATTCAATATTTGTAAATTTATTCTAAATAAATTCTTAGGTTAGGCCTAGACGGATGATTCAACACATATTTCTCGAATGTATTTACATTCATTACCATAGCAACGAATTAAATAAAATAACAGATAAATAAGCTGTTTGCTCTAATATTTATATTAAAACCTTATTTCAAACTTTGAAGCAATTATTTCTATTTCTAACTTTTAGATTAGGTTTTTATTAAAGTGTAGACCTGAGCCTTGCTGGATCTTTTAACCGTTATTAAAACCGCTGTTATAAGATATACGAAGTAATTTGATTTGAACATTTAACATTATTTACCATCTTAGCTTTGGGGTTATAATTAATCCTACAAATTTATTATATAAAAAAACATAATATAATTATGTGTATAGAAGGTACCAACGGGGTTTCCGCGCGGAACACGAAGGGGTTTCCCCTAGTTATTAAATAAATTTACTTCTAAAGAAGACGAAAATTAAATTTTTGGTCGAGTCACTTCATAACAGTAAAACATCGGGGCGAATTTGGTTTTCTACTACATTGGAGCTTTCTGCAAATTTAAATGTCGTACGCACACTTCGGAAACTGAAAATAAGGTGGCATTAGTAAATATGAAAGTGTATACAAGAGACATTCTAGTCGCATTCGAGCACTTTATCAATATAATATCACAGGCCAGCCTTTTCAAGGTTGATTCCGCTCACTGGATTTGATGCTTTTATTCGAGCGGTATTGCACACCTTAAGGAAAGTAGTCAAGGCTGCTTTTTCATTCTGGTTCATTTATGATATTTCTGAAGCCATAGTTGAAATACCAATCTCAACCAACTAAGAAAGGAATGTAATAGTATATTTCATTACTAGTACCGAAAGTGGCACTTTCCGGTGCGCGCCCAAGTTTCACGTACGAGGCGAAGTCGAGTACGGGAATAATTGGAGCAAGTGCCGGAAAATCACTTTTGGTACAAGTTATGAACGGTACTTTTCATCACGACGCAAAAATACACACAATGCTGAAGAAGAAACCTCAGTAAAATGCAAACTATTATATTTCTCAATTGTCAGGAGCGTTGATCATGAATTTCTCAATTTCATCTAAAGTAAACACCTTAGCTTTTGTTGGTTGATAACCCACGGATTGACGTTTTAGAAATGCTAGGGTTTTATTGAATTTTGAAACATCCACATTTTCTTTTAGTTTTAAAATACTCTTTATCATTGAGAATCTACTCCATAATGTAGATGGTTTCATGATTTTTGATTTCTCAGATAAATACACCAATAAAACTTCGTCACTTACTTGATTTGGTTGAACATTTTGTACTTTGCACCAATCCGTAAACTTACTATATTCCTCTTCATATCTTTCTCTTGATTTCTCTGGTAGAAGGGTTTTCATTATCTCTGTAGCTTTTTGTATCAAATTGTCAGGAATATTAGACATATTTCGAGAGATTTTAAACATGCGCTATAATAACAACACAGCAAAACTCATTTATACCTATTCCTGTTTTCGGTTTACATTGTTGAACAATAAGAACAGCTGATATAAATTGTAAGAATAAACGGCAAAGCGACGTCAGAGCGCGTAGCGGGCAAATGGAAAACTAATTGAGAGCAAGGGAAAACAAATTTAGAGCAAGGGAAAATCAGCTGATCGTTTTTCCCTTGCTCTAAATTAGAGCTTGGGAAACGATCGTTTTCGTTGCTACCAGCTGGCATCGAAAGTAGCTACTTTCGGTACGGAGTGATGAAAATATATTGTTTGTTTCTAAATACAGTTTGTAAATATATCATGCAAGTATCAAAAGTATAAAAATACATGGTACTCATGACAGGGCTCTTTATTAAAAATCGTTTCGACCGGTTTTGAATTATATTTTTCAATTCATTTAAATCGGTTCACTAGTTTAAAAATATTCCATAGACAACCAAACTTACTCTAATAATCTGTTTTACACATCTGATTGAAATAAAAGTTTAACTATTTTAAAGTAGGATTTCTCCTAAGAAATTATTAGTTTGATACACTGAAGCCCCAACGAAAAGTTCGTTAAATAACTTTACATAAATAAACTGGTAGAAATGTATTTGTTATGATATTCTAGTTCCAAGATTACCATCATCGGAGGGTTCTAAATCTAAACTAATGCTAACAAGAATGTTTTTATAAAACTAAACAGTAACATATTCTCCCCCCTTTCATCAGATGATTGGCCAACCTACATTAAGATCTAAAAAATAATTAAATCAAAGAAAGAAAAAAAAACACATTTACTTTATCTAAACTAACCATTAACTGTATTCGAACTAACATATTGATACTACATTACATTCCCCTAAGCTTCCTCCCTTGCATTTAAATATCCTCTAATGTTCAAAGAACCTTTACAAACTGTTTCTGAATAGCAATTGATAACTAAACGCCTTCATGAATAATATTATATGCACTTACGCAACAACTAAATGGTAAAAATGTAAAAGTAATAACTTAATTAAAAAGTGTTAGATAATGTATTTAAAACGACACGCTAACCAATACTGTTTACGCATGCAACAAATAGTTTTGAGAAACCAATAAACTAAAAATAGAACAGTAAATCCAAATGCATATTTAAATACCAATATGAATTTAGTTACTTGAGAAAGCAAGGAAAGGAGTTTTGATATTAACATGAATTAAAACTTGTACTCGAGCGATAGACCTTTTTTATGTAATAATAAATGTCATATTAAACCAACCCCTTTAAGTATCCTTAAAATTTAAGAACTGTGTTAAATAAAATGTAATAAGTAAATTGTTTTTATGACTTCTAACCAACATTTAATGTAAGCAAAGAAAATTTATTGATTAGGATATATTTAAAAATCCCATTTAAGAAAAAACTATAAAAGTATTTGAAGTAAATAATCAAAACAGATGGTGGAAACTATAACTAGGTAGTTTTGTAATTCTAGAAGGGACAAATAGGAGGAATTTATAAACTTAATACTGTATATTAAATTCAGTGATCCGGAGACTATGCCATAATGAAAATAATTAGTAGTTAGTGGTTAGTTATTTGATCAATTATAATATTTACAACAGAAAGTAACCAATCACTGTATTGAACTTAGATTTCAGTTGCGTTTTGAAAAAAGTTAGCTTTGTCAAACGTGTAAAATACAAAAGTTATGTTTTCCATCCGACTAAGTCGATATATGTAGCCTACGCATTGGCTTTCTCTTCACGTCTTCACGAGTTACAATAGATTTAATTCGAATAGTAGAAAGGCTAAATTCTAACTGTAGGCATATTATTATTAACCCTATTTAAGAATACATTCAGAAAATGTCTTCATATAATATTAAATATTTTTAAAGATAATACTCGTCCACATGTGATTGCAAGTTACCAATAAAACAATCATTAATGGTTAAGCATTTTACATTCTTTATAAAATTAAAAACTTTATATACTTTATTTATTGGAAAAAATAATTTACCATTTGTACGTATTTAAATAACATTACTAACACAAACTTATTATTCAGATTATCTACAAAAACGTGTTTCAAACTGCACAAGGCTTATTCTATTGGTGAAAATATGAAAAACAATCCAAAATGCAAAGGTCCGGAAATTTGAAGGCTTGGTTTTCAAATTATCTACAAATTTACTAAATTCTTAATATCTTTAAAAATAGAAAAGATATTCACCTAAAATTTTGTGAACAAAACCCAGAAGGTTTTATTTTACTTAAAAATGTCAGCCATTTAAAATTTTTAATGTCAAATATTTCTAAAACCACTAACTGTATACCTAAAAAAATAGACGAAACAAACAATTTAAACTTTTTAATGACAACTAAACGGTTGTTCTTATTTTTCCAGTAGCTCCAACTTATGTGTTTCTGTATTATTATAGACAAAACCAAGAAATTACGTTTTGAGTTTTTAGCCGATAAGTTGGTTATTTTTTGAGATTAGAGAAAAATTAAAAAAACAAAAATTAGCTTGTTATTAAAACAGGAAAATTTTTGGTTCATATTTTTTGGTAAAATAAGCAGTTTTAAAAATATTTTACATTAACAAATTTAAATGTCCACCATTTTTAAGTATACAAAAGAACGTTCTGTTTTTTCGTACAAGGGTAACACGCGTTATATAACAAACATGTACACAAAATTCGAGTTCAATATCTTTTCTTTTTTTTTAATATTAAGTGATTACTAAAAAAAAAAATGGTGGATAATTTTAAAACGAAATATTTCCGGAAGTGTGTTTATTTAAACTTTGTTTTCTTATTTGCACTTATAGAATAGCCTGGTGAAGATTTGGACAGTATTTTCTAGACAACTGTATACATTAAGAATCAATAGCTACCACCATGTACCAATTCGTGTTGGGTAAAGTGATGGACGTTTTAAAATAACTGAAGTATTGTTTAACCCATATAGTTCCCTGGGGTGTATATATAACACATATAGTTATAGAGCCCTGTATAGTTCCTGACTATAGGTACTAACACGTATATGACGATTAATGCAATTTAAGTTTCTTTTACAAAATAATTATGAGGAGAGCTTATCGTTATTGACCGACATACCGAAATGAAACAATGTACACTTAAATAGCTCATTCAAAACAAATTCTATATACTATTAAAACATAACGTGCAAAGTTACATTCTTTAATACAACATTTTTTCGTTATTTTAATGGGATATTTCCATTACTCAATTTTATATAAAGTCCAAATGCTAAAGAAAACTAGTAAACTCAGTATTTTACGTTTATTATTACAATTAATTTTTAATAACAACATTAATTCCAGGTAAAATAAAACATTTAATTTTAATTTTCTATAGTATGCAATAAACGTTCATCTTTATCATGTCGTAAATTTATTACAGCAAGTATGAAAAACACTGGACAATATATAACTGTATAACTGACATCCTAGATTTACAATAAGCAATTATTTCCAAACAAGTTCTGAAACTAAAACAAAGAAGTAATATTATTAAACTTCTGAGTGTTATTTTACTTTAACTTTAAACATTTTACATGTTTGTGGCGAGGACGAAGATTATTTATTCTGAGCAGAATAACATACAGGTATATATTTTACTCTAAAATGTTCTAGTTTTTGGAGAGTTGAGTTTAAATGGGTCTACATTTTTCATTTTAAACAATCGAGCATATTAAACTTTGAATATTATTGATTTTAAAGACAAAATTTTACCTGCCACATGATATTTCAGAGCAAACTGTTTAAACTGTATACTGAAGAAGATTCTCATGCCCATGTAGTAAAATCACTAGCCTTTATTTGTTCTACACAATTTGTTACACTTTCAATAGGACAATCCAGCATTTCCTAGGACAAAGTAGTTTGTCTTGTTATCGAGTTTGGTCGGAAAAAATTTCAAAAACTAATGATCAGTTTCAAACTGCAATGTAATTAGTTGATATGTATTTATTTTATTGACAATTGTGCTTCTGTTTTTATTTAATCATTATTATACATTTTTAAATTTTATGTTAAAATTTATAATAGTTATTGACATTTAATGAAAACTGATTTACCCAAATCCGTTTTTTGTACCATTATTTTGTAAAGTGAACTTTGTATTTAAATTATTTTTTCTATGTTGTTACTCTAATCTTTAATTAGAATACTTACAGACGAATTTAAAAACAAATTTAGCACTAGAAATCGTAATTGTTAGCTCATCTTTCGCGGTTTTAGGCATCTTACTTTAAGTTACAAATATTTATATGAATGTATACATAATATATTCATTATTGTTAACCTTATAATATATTATTTTTACTCTGTGTAAATGTTGTCTTTTTGTTTTTGTTTTATTTGACCTTAATTAATTATACGTCGCTACAAGTTTCACTGCCACAGTTTGTTATTATTAGACAATTATTATTGAAATCAAATATTCTGTTAGCTAAACATTTTTTTTAATAAAACTGTATAGTAAATTAAATATTTTTACAACATGTACACAATTTATTTTAAACTTACTAAGCAGATAGTGTAGTGGGTTTACTATTTATGAGATTTTCGACTCATTTAATGTAGGTCCATGAATTAATTTGAGCGTAAATAAGTAAACCAGTCACTAGAACTAATTTGTTTGATGTAATCCCTCATCTGGTGATGTGACGCAAATATCAGTTTTCCCAATACGGTTCAAGCCATGGAAAATGTAGAGTTGTTTGATAGCTTTGAACAATTATTTGGAGATTTACAGCTGTTTAGAAACGGTTTAACGTGTATGTTGTACGTTATAGCTGTGAATTTGAGTATCTTTATGTTTTATACTCGGATTATGGTTTGGCATTGTAAGTTAATTTTAACAGGTTTCAAAGACGGAGGACTAATTTAGCTTTTTTAGATGTATTACTTGGCGTACGGTATACAATTTAAATACATTTTTCAGAAGTCAGTTAAGAAACTTCCATATTGTTTTAATATAAATAAATTTTTTAAATTTTCAATTATTTTATTTTACCATTAATGTAACATTTTTCAGTAAAAATGCAGTAGGATAAAATGTAGGATAAATACAGATATATTACATTATTTAACCTTGGTTTATGTGACCTTTTGGTAGATAATAAATTGAACAAGTATGTTATACGTTTTTAATTACAAATTTGTATTTCAGCTGTATTTTTTCCTAATTCTTGTAACGTTAACATTTTTAGTAACACCGGATTGTTTATAGTATTCATCACTAGTACCGAAAGTGGTATTTTCCTCGACGCGATCATATTTTCCGTTCGAAGCGATAGCGGAGCCTCACTTTAGTTATGAACGATACTTTTCATCACACTGTAAATAATAATAATGTTCATTGTATTTGTATCCAAGTCACAAATTTGAATAAAAAGAATGATTTTTTCCGTCTGTGTGCACACCGTCGAATGCAGTGTCGAATGAGTGTCCGGTTGTATTCGACGGTGTGCACACACGGAATATATTTTATGTGTTATTGTGCGTGTTTAAATGTGTTTGTGTTGTTTTGTATATTTATTTATTTTAATGTGCTAACGACCTCACTAGAGCGAGAATCTGATGATGGAATAGAGTTCCGAAACGCGTCATGTTCAAGTAAGTGAATTACTTTAAACAAATAATAAAGTCACACAGACAGAAAAAAATCATTCTTTTTATTAATAATAATGATAAAAAAGTGTAATTTATCAACTTAATATAATTACCACACAAAATTATAGCTTAACTAAAGATTTACAAACATGAATGGTTATAATTTCTACATTTTAAACTTATTTATTGACAATTTACTTATGAATGAAAGTTTCTATGAATATTGCAGTTTTAATTGCTGCTTATGTTTATTCCTTTATTGGACAATTTATTCTGTAGGATCTGAATTGTTTGTGACTGATGAGATTTCATTGCATTACTATCAGCTGCTTGTTGCTTGTAATATAATATTGCTCACAAAATAATGACAACAGTAGCGTTTGAATAATTAATTATACTTATACTGCTAGTTAAATTATTAAGAACAGCTGAATTCAAATACATAACTATTACTGGTATAAGCAACATGCTACTAGAGCAACTGGTGTTAGAATGCATTGTTAGCTGTTAAAGCTTCCACCTTCGCTCTTGAATAAAGTTATGTTATATTATGCTAAGTTATGCTCTAGGTTATGTTATGTTAGGTTATTCTAGTCTACGATATGGTATACTAGTAGTTCTGTGAACAGTAGACCTCGCTCGTTGAAATAACAAATGTGGTTTTGAGCTTAGGTTAAAAATAGTGTGCCAGTAAGGAAGTAAGCACAAGGTTTAGCCAGCGAAACATTATTTACAATTCCCGCGATTCCAGGATTTCTAGTTCTCGTTTTTATTTCTTTTCTTGAGCTTTAACTGCTAAAGATTTTCTTTTAGAGGCATTGTGTTTTATTTAGTTTAATAATGCGTAAGATAGCTAAAAATATTTCGTTATAGAGGGACAACATACAATTAAATATTTACAAACTTAAATAACTCAAACTTAATAATGTATCATAACTTAACTTAAGTTCCATATCATAATCCAATATTAGAAATAATGATAACAGACGATGTTAAAACGTCGTGATAGTGATCTCAACCCATGTACCAACACTTCCCACGGTGTCCTACTGTCATTTTTTGTATGTCCTTTATCGCCGAGCGGTTTCATTTGTTTCATCTCATTTTGTAATTCAAGTAAAGGGTAAGTCAAATACTTTTATGAAATTTACAATGATAATTTACAGGTATACAGTTCAATTCTTTGATTTATCCTCTACACTTTCTTATAATAATATGTCATTTTTGGGCAAATGATATATTCCTCCATTCTTGTAGTAGAAACAAAAAAACTGGTATTTTCAAAATAAGAAATTTGTAATTGATCAATATTTTTATACAATTCTATTTAGAACTAAATTATGAAACTTTTTTACATTTATGAAAAAATTTCAATAATTTTTACTACTTTTTATGTACGCCTAAAGTTAAACATTTTCCTTTCGTTACTGAACGTAATTGTTTCTTGAGCTAATAACTTTGTTAATTTTACTTCAATAATTTTTTTTACTGGCATATATGAATTCTTTAAACCTTTATCTACAAAAAAGCTATGGAACACTTTTGAATTGGTTTAGAATAAACGTATAAAAACATGGTTGAAATATAAAAACTTGGACGATGTTTAACAAATTCGAAGTTTACGGCCATTTTGTGAGCTTACCGTTAGAGATAGGGAAAAATCAAGAATACAATTTTGTTTAAAATTTAATTTGCTATTGGAAAAATGTTATTAGTTTTTAAAATCGACTTACGGTTAAGCCACAAACTGGCTTTGGAAAATTGCTTACACTGAGAGAAACGGTCCGGCCGCCATTTTTATTTAATTTAAAGGGTTTAAAATGAAAAATGAAAAAAAAACCGTATATATACATGGCTCGGCCTTGGAATAAGGAACATTCATGCAAAAAATCATCAAAATCGGTCAAGGCATTTGGCCGTAATCGTGAGACAGACACACAGACACACAGACATACAGACACACAGACGAAATGCCGAACGGTCGAGTTAAAACGGAGACCTCGCTTAGGCTCAGTCAACTAAGCTCGGCTATTATAGACTAAGTTATAGCTACGTAGCAGTAAAGGAAAATCTTCAACTGTCTTTCTCGGAATAGACCAGGGAAATATCACTTTCAATATTTACAGCTTTTATTGAAAATTATTAATTTACTTACAGTGTCATGAAATAGTTATTTGTGTATCTAGGGTGCAAAGTTGAGATTGCAGCCGAGATAAACATTATTTGACAAAGTTTATCGAGTGTGGAAAATTAAACTTTTCACCCGTGATACACACAAGTTTTTCCTACAGCTAAATTTTAAATTAGTGTTTTAGGTTTTAAAAAGATTTGTTTACAGAGGTTAATTCCATTACAATCAACATTTTCAAAACATAGACTACATCAGCTGTTTAATTTTCGTACAGTGCGCAAAGTCAACAGCTATTTAGCCTTGCTGTAAAGTATAACAAAGAGGTATAATTACTTGACGCTGAACACATGTAGTTTAGTTTTGCGCACTGCTGTGAGTGTGCAAAAACGCACTTTATTAAACAGCTGTAGGTAAAAATATGACTTTGTCTCTAAAACATTAAGCAATTGTATTTTTATATGTGTTGGTTTTGTGGTACAAAATAGGTTTCATGAAAGTTTACGTACGCAGGTCCATAGATATAAACAGGGGCGTGAAGTAATGAGATTGAATTAGACAAATAAAAGTTTGTCAACTCGTTTATATAAATCACTAGCTGACCCGTATGGCGTTGCCCGTGGTGGTTGGCATTTTCAGTCTTTTTAACGTAATTGTATTCTTTTTACGTGTTCAGTCAGTGAGTGGTATTTGGCTTTTATATATATAGATCTTAAATAATAAAAGCACTTTGTCATAATAATAAAAGATCTGAAATTAGGATTTTAGTAACTTGATCCCCCTAAACCCCTCCTAAAATTTCGAATTTTTTCATACCCTTTCTTAGTGAGCACCTATGGCTCTAGAGGAAGCTACATACTAAACTTCATTCCAATCTGTTCGGTAATTTTGGAGAAATCGTGATTTATTAATTTTTACCTTCCCAAACCCCCCTAAAATTTCCAATTTTTTAAAAACCCTTTTTAGTGAACACTTATGGCCCTGGAGGAAGCTACATACCAAATTTCATTCCAATCCGTTCGGTAGTTTTGAAGAAATCGTGATTAATAACTTTGATCCCGCCAAACACCCCCTAAAATTTCGAATTTTTTCAAACCCTTTCTTAGTAAGCACCTAGGCCCTAGAGGAAGCTATATCAAATTTCATTGCAATCTGTTCGGTAGTTTTGAAGAAATCGTGATTTAATAACTTTGATCCCCCAAACTCCCTTAAAATTTCGAAATTTTCAAACCCTTTCTTAGTAAGCACCTATAGCCCTAGAGGAAGCTACATACCAAATTTCATTCCAATCCGTTCGGTAGTTTTGAAGAAATCGGTTTTTAATAACTTTGATCCCCCCAAACCTCCCCCCCCCTAAAATTTCGAATTTTTTTAATCCCTTTCTTAGCGAGCGCCTATGTGCCTAGAGGAAGCTACATACCAAATTTCATTCCAATGTGTTTGGTAGTTTTGGAGAAATAGTGATTTAGTCATTTTTACCCCCCAAACTCCCCTAAAATTTCCAATTTTTTAAAACCCTTTCTTAAGGAGCACCTATGGCCCTAGAGGAAGCTACATACCAAATTTCATTTCAA
>JAGFPH010007311.1:20232-49589 GCA_018207615.1 Philaenus spumarius | reverse complement strand
TTTGTTAATTTAATCTAAATATACCAGGTGTCTTAAAAGCCCCCCCCCCCCCAACTTTAACTTTTGTGTTTGTTAAAACAAACAAATATCCTTTCGGGAACGATACTAACTTAGCCCAAAGTATATTTTGAAGCAATCAGAAATTTTGAGTGTCCTCTAAAAATTGGGGATTTTGGGGGCAACTCAAAATTTTTAAATAGGAAGTATGGTCATGTGATACCTCATTTTAAAGGTATATTTAAGACTAGGAAAATGACACAAAGAAAATAAAAATCGGACCACCCAAAACAAAATGGCGGCCCTAAACGTGTTGATATAAAACGACATAAAGTTGCTAATATCTCGAAAAGGAAGAGTTTTTAGAAAAAGTTTTACAAGAAACAAAACATTTTTATTTCAAAGTGCTTGACCTAAAAAATTGCTTTAAAATCGATTTCGTAAATTTTATTTTTTACAAAATTTTCTAAGATGTAGGAGCCGACTTAAAATTTATGAAATCGATTTGGAAGCAATATTTTAGGTCAAGCACTTTGAAATAAACATTTTTTGTCTCTTGAACTTTTTTCTAAAAATTCTTCCTTTTCGAGATATTAGCAACTTTATGTCGATTTATTTCAACACGTTTAAGGCCGCCATTTTGTTTTCGGTGGTCCGATTTTTATTTTCTTTATGTAATTTTCCTAGTCTTAAATAAACCTTTAAAATGAGGTATCACATTACCATACTTCCCATTTAAAAATTTTGAGTTGCCCCCAAAATCCCCCATTTTTAGGGGACACTAAACATTTCCGATTGCTTCAAAAGATACTTTGGGCTACGTTAGTATCGTTCCCCAAAGGATATTTGTTTGCTTTAACAAACACAAAAGTTAAAGATGGGGGGGGGGGCTTTTAAGACACCTGGTGTATTTATATACTAAAACCAAGCAATAACGAAGCATTGCCGAGGCCTTTAGTTTATTATAAACCTACAAATATACAAACCATTTTTTCTATGGAAAATATCGTACATTATATCTCATAAATAAATTGTAAATATAAAAATAATAAAATAAATAAACATAAATTACAACTTGTATTAGGTGTATTGTTCAAACTCTACAATTTACCAATTAAAACTTTGTTATTTGCCTTGCGTTACTATGAAATATCAAAATTCACCTCAGATGTATCACTGATCATTTACATGATTTGCGTATATATTAGCCTACGTGGTTCACTGTTGCAAGATATAGGAAATACAGTTCACATTAAATTACGTATAACACTATAAGTGCTACAATGTTTTCCCTATTTATAACTTGCATTCCAAATCTCAGCGCTGAAATGAACTACGTAGGTGTTTAAGGTTGGTGGTATTATTTAGTTGTTCACAGTTTGCTTTAATATAGGCCAATATATATCTTTTTACTCGTGGAGGAGTACCTGAAGCTTTGAATAGATTTTAAGGTTGTTTTTATGTTATGACTAGTGGACCCAGCAATGTTTCACTATTGCTTGATTTAATTTAAAGGGTAGCTGTTCCATTTCATTAAATTGACTTAAGTAATCGAACTGCAAAATGGTTTTTACGCCACTTAAGAATATACTACACCTTTAAGATACTACACCACTTTATACTACGCCACTTAAGAATAGATTTATAGTTTGTAAACCTTTATAGATAATACAGTAAACCTTTTGTTTGCTTTTGCCTAATCTAATAAAACTGATGTGATGAATTATAAAAAATCTGATTCTAAACTAGCCCAATTGGTTGCCAATAAACGTGTTTTGATTCATTGCAGGCCTAACCTAAAATTATGTTCAGTTTTTAATCCAAAATAGTTGTTTTATATATAATATGTAACAATAAATGTTTGAATTAAATTAAAATATAGTAAGCATTTTTAGTTGATTTTGGTTTTCGTTTGCTTTAATTTGGTCAATCTAACCCAAGCTGTTGGTTTTGAATAATAATAAACTTATTATAAATGCTGATTAAAGTTGCTACGCTATTGAATGTGTAAACAAAAATGACGTGTTGCTATGCTTTTTATACGAACAGCTGTTTTTGTGCACTGTGCTCTTGAGTCCATACAAAAGTCGCTGTTTAGTTTTTCCAAATTTGAAACTTTTTCGGGAAACTTTAAAAAAAAAATTTTTTGTACAAAAACCTAGTTCGGACTATTACGAACATTTTAAAACAAAAAATAACCAAATTAGTCCAGCCGTTCTCAAGTGATGCGCTTACAAAGGAACAGCAATTCATTTTATATTCTCATTGTACTATAGTATGGAGAAAGTATAGTGATGGCAAAAATAATCGATGTTGAGATTTTTGTGGAAATATCAGTTTTGGGACCCCCTGAGTCCAAAAAAGTGGTTTTTACAAAATGTCTGTCTGTATGTATACAAAGCTAGAGCGAAAACTATTCGATCGATTTCAAACAAATTTGCACCAGACATGTCAAGTAGGCCTGTATAGATGCACGAAAAACGGTTAAAAATCAGTTATTATTTTTTTATTAGAAAACGGCTCTAACGATTTTGATAAAATTTGGCTTATTTGTAGCCTTTTTAATGTACCCTACCATATGCAAAAAACCGCATCTTTCCAAAAATTCTCGTTTAGCTAATAATAATATCTGATTTTGGGTTTTTTTTTGTCCATAAAGGGTTTTTTTTCAAACATTTAAAAACTTTTTTTCGGGCACCTATACATGCATGCCCAATTAACGTGTTTGGTGCAAATTTGTTCGAAATCGATTGAATAGTTTTCTCTCTAGATAATAATAATAATAATTATTAGTTAATCTCCTACTTGAATAAACCACCTCTCCTACCCCACCTACAATTTATGAAGTCACAGTGCACCTGTTTAATAATTTAAATATGATTGCGAGAAAGTATGTGCCAGTTCCTGGTACCGTTTATTTATTATATAGGCCTAGATTACTGTATGATTGATTTGAAATTGTTAATATAGTTACATAGGTCTTATTTTTATTACTTGTGTTGAAGTGTATTATGTGTACCTATATGTGTATTAATTTGTATTCTGTATATATGTTTATCATTTGTATATGTGACATCTTAAATGTATTTTAAACAGAAATGCTATTGTAACCAAATGAGGCTAATAAATCAATCAATCAATCAATATCTCTAGTTTTACGTTCACGTGGACTTTAGTCACTCTATAACGGGAATCGGTTCATTTTATCACAAATAAAAATTAAAAATAGTACGAACAGTTATTTGTATTTAAAAACTCAGAATGCTTCTTTTAAAAGATGATGTTCTGTTTACAATGTTTTATTTTTCGGGTTCCATATCTTAAAGAAGACAAATTTCAACCCTTATAAGCTCACCTGTTTATGTGCCTTTCCGTTTGTCTATCAGATAATTATAAACCATGATAACCTACAAAAATATAGTCTAACAATCTGAACTGAACACAAATATATTAGTACTAGGGGAGACCCCTGCGTGCTCCGCACGCCAACCCCCAACAGAACTTTCTAAAATCATATGTTTTGTTTTACTTATAATAAAGATGTAGTATTAATAATAACCTCAAAACTAAGATGGTAAATAATGTTAAATGTTCAAATCAAATTATTTTTTATATTTTATAACAGCAGTTATAATAATGGTTAAAAGAACCAGCAAGGCTCAGGTCTACATTTTAAAACCCTAACCTAAAAGCTAGAAGTACAAAAATAATTGCTTCAAATTTTGAAATCAGCTGTTAATGGAAATATTGGAGCAAACATCTATATTATCTGTTATTTTATTCAATTGGTTGCTATGGTAATAAATGTAAATACATGTGTTGATTTATCATTCTAAGAATAACCCTAAAATTTTGTATGACTAAATTTACAAATATTGAAATAAAAAAAGGTTTTTAACGAAATGAATTATAGCCTATGTTACTCAGGGATAGTGTAGCTTTTTATTAGTAAAACTATTTTTTCAATCGGTTCAGTAGTGCCAGAGACTACCCATTACATACAAACAAACAAACAAACAAACAAACAAACTTTTCCTCTTTATAATATTAGTATAGATAAAATTTAACGGTGGAAGATTGGTATCTTAAAAATATAAATAAAACTAGTAGACCCCAGTGAAAAATCACAGGCAGATTAATTAGATATACGTCAGAAATAAATAATTAAAAAAAAACACTAAGAACAACAGACTTCATCTTGTCCTACTTGTCCATATTTATTAATATATATTTGCCCTAACAGAATTATGTAAAACAAAACCACTGGTCAAGTGTCTGACTGTTGTAACATATCATTGTATTATTAGCGAATTTCCATAGGAAAAATGAGGTATTGCAGTGGCCCTTATGGTAAGACCCAAGGTCGGGAGTAGCAAATGAGCATCGATCATGGTCCCCAGAACACGTTTTAGGGTGTCATTAAAAATCATATACATATATATGTGCTCGCACTCTAGCGGCCGCATTTTAAGTCCGGTTTGGTCCAAATTTGGTACACATGTTGGTTGTCTACGTCGCTCGGACGAGTTCGTTATCCAAAAAAAATCCATAAATCGGAAGCACGATTTTTGGCAGGTAGTATCAATGTTTTGAGATTTTTCCTACGAGAATGAATTTGTTTTTGAGTTTTTCTACCAATATAAATTTAGGTTGTTATTCTGCACATTTTGTTTTTTTACGCGATGTTATAGCTCGATTGGTTCCCCCAAAATCGATCAAAACGTAAAATACCATAGAAGTACTACAAGGTTCAAAGCCATGTGGTGGATTCTACCGTGGGGTTGGCGTGCGAGGCACGCAATGCTTTGTGTATTGAAGATAATCCCAATACGGGGGTTGGCGTGCTAAGCACGCAATGCTTTGTGTGTTGCAGATACTCACAATACGGGGGTTGGCGTGCGAAGCACGCAATGCTTTGTGTATTGAAGATAACCCCAATACGCGGAATGGCGTGCGAACCGTTTTGCAGCTATTCAGCACCGTCGTGAACAGACCTATTTCCCAAATTGTTGGTTGAAGCCTTAAAACATAGGCCTATAGACTTAATTTTGGAAATTTGCTCAACTCACGTCAGCGGTTCAGCTGCGTGGTCGAATTATTTTGTGTATGTTAGAGATGTTGAATAAATTGTTTTTGTTTTACATTAGTTTTAGTTTGTTTCAAATATTTGTTATTATTTTTCAACTATATAAACTTACAGAATGTTGGACTCTTTATTATTGGTACAAAAATATGAGATTTAATTAAATGTTTTAAATTAAATTTATGTAGATGAAGAATATAAATGTGGAAAGCATAAAGTAAGCGGTAATTTTGTTGTTTTTTCGAACTACGTTATTTAAAAAGGGTCAGACAAATGCTTATAAAATTACAAAACAGTCACAACAAATTGTAGGACATGAGTTTGAACAAAGATAAGGATGAATTAGTTTTAATAATGCCTCGTTTTCTTTTTTTTTAGAATTACCATGCTAGTTTTTTTATTTGTTATAATCATGCATTTCTCCCAGACTTTCTAAAGTACGGTTTTGTTTACCTCTGTGTTCTGTTATTCCTGGTTTGAATTTTTTCTAAATCTATTTAAACCTACTTATACATTAATATCAACTCCTATAGAAGCGAGTTTACGTTCGTACGTGAGTAACTTATAATATAACAGCTGATTTCACCCATCATCTGTTATACTTAAACAAACCCAGCATAGATTATACTTTTAGGTTATGTTACAACTTACATCATTATAATTTCTTGTATAATATAACAGCTGATTTCACCCATCATCTGTATTACTTAAACAAACCCAGCATAGATTATACTTTGAGGTTATGTTTACAACTTTAATCTATATAAGTCTTGCGAGGTTGATTTTCTAAAAATATGAGTTAAAGAACTAATATACGCTTTAATACGTTATAAAATTTGCTTTGAGGTTACAAAAAGGAATATGAGTACAATATTTTATTATCAATATATTAATTTATACAAGTTTAAAGAAAAGATACCCATTCGTTTAACTTCGGAAACATTCGTACGTCTTCTTATAACATATAAACATATTCTATTATTATTTCTTCATTCTAATATTAATAACTTCTAAATCATTTGATCTATCAATTTGAAGTTGGAAATCTACAAAAAGATTATATTTTTATCTTTCTGTAGATATATAATAAAGTACATAAATTTTAACAAATAGGCCTACAGTTTTATAATAATTTTAATTGTACACATTTACCGAGGTAAAAATCCCCGTCAGCATAGGTAGGGCTAGATAAGTCTGTTGTTTTTAAATAGATTTTTGTTTTCATTCTTTTTTTCTGATGTGTATCTAATTAATCTCCCTGTGATTTTCACGGGGCTTACTAGTTCCTTAGTAAATGCATGTATATTCCACTATTTTGAAATGTACCATAATAAGTTTCTATTTGAACTTATTGCTTGAATTCTTTGAAATGGATTCCAAGCTATTAATATTTCTGTAAGAGAATTGTAGAGACAATAATATAAAATAAAAACAATTAAAATACATTAAAAACTGATTTATAGAATATTTACATAATCTAAATTCATAAATCGGAACACTCGAATTAGAATTCCTTTATTAAGTCAGCGGCATAAAACACCCAGCTGGTGACTAAGTGACGTATTTACATTTGGATCTCCTTTGAAAGCAAATAAGATTAAAGGTGACTAACTTTACCTCGTGGATCGCACACTGCACAGCGCAGATGTTCAACTTCCCAGCGAACTCTTAGCTTCCTTGTATTCCCTACCTAAGTCTATTTTCGACAGTTTTAACTTTGTTCTCTCCAGATAACAACTTTCCTCAGGCAGTTTCCTTTCATGGCAAATAGTTTTAATTGGCAGAGACTTGGAGATTGAAAACTAGTTCGTTGTTTAAAAGTCTCGAATAAGACATTTGTATGTACATTATACTAGGTGCAGGATTAACATTATTCATAGCTTCAAAATTAATACGGGAAATAATATTAGGTGTCTAGATCACGATAAAACAATATTAATAATGGGACCACGCAGCTGAACCGCTGACGTGAGTTGAGCAAATTTCCAAAATTAAGTTTATAGGCCTATGTTTTATGGTTTCAACCAACAATTTGGGAAATAGATCTATTCACGACGGTGCTAAAAAGCTTCAGAATGCTTCGCACGCCATTCCGCATATTGGGAGTATCTTAAATACACAAAGCATTGCGTGCTTCGCACACCAACCCTCCGTTTGGAAGTATCATCAATACACAATGCATTGCGAGCTTCGCACGCCATTCCGAATATTGGGAGTATCATCAACACATAAAACATTGCGTGCTTCGCACGCCAACTCCCGTATTGGGGGTATCTTCAATACACAATGCATTGCGTGCTTCGCACGCCAACCCTGCGGTGGAACCCACCGCATGGCTTTGAACCGGGTACTTCTATGGTATTTTACGTTTTGATCGATTTTGGGGGAATCAAGCGAGCTATAAGGTCGCGTAAAAAAACAAAATATGAAGAATAACATCCTACATTTATATTTTTAGAAAAAACTCAAAAACGAATTAATTCTCTTAGGAAAAATCTCAAAAAATAGTTACTTCCGGTCAAAAAACGTGCTTCCGATTGTTAGTTTTTTTTTTGCTAACAAACTCGTCCGAGCGACGTAGACAACCAACATGTGTACTAAATTTGAACCAAATCGGACTTAAAATGCGGCCGCTAGAGTCCGAACACACATTTATGTATGATTTTTAATGACACACCAAAACGTTTTCTGGGGATCATGATCGATGCTCATTTGCTACTCCCAACCTTGCGTCTTACCATAAGGACCACTGCAATAGCTCATTTTTCTTATGGAAATTCGCTAATAAGACTGAAGATGTATTTAGTCAGCTGACCTAAGTATGAAAGCCTAAACTTTCTTTAAAACTTTTATTTATTTATATATTGCTTTAAAAAAAAAAATTAAATACATTTGTATTTTCTTCCTTTTCTATTTCTACATAACTCTAAATATGACAATAATACTAACTAACTTAAATTAACAAGAATTATATAACAACTACAATAGAATGTTACAAAATAAAATACACATTTATAAAATAACCAATTCTTTCAGGAAATAAAATACTTATCCTAGAGAAAACGCAATATAGGGCCCCTAAGGCTATCCGCCTCCTGCTTAGGGGTTCCATTACAAAAATTATAAACAAAAATTTCAATTTAAAACAGAATTCAGTGCGGCTGCAGTAACAATACATTTAAATTCCCATTTCCCAAAAGAAAATTATAATCACTTTTTTTTTACTCAAATTATATTATTATTAAGATATACAATCAAGTACCTTGAGTGCAGGATCCCTGCCATCACAACATGCCCCTTTCATCCAGATACATTTAAAACCTTCACGAAACATTAATTTATCCTAACAAATTGAAAATGGAATATAATACAGCCACAATTTCCGCATCAAAGGGTATTACGATAGTAAAAGAAAAGTGACGCTCAAATACAAAAAGGTCAATAACAGACCAAGAAATGTATTACTCCTACAAAGCGGTTACTGCATGATGTACAATAACTCTTCTACATCCTTGCAAACCAGCAACAAACTCCTTACACCTCTAAGAAATTTTCTCGGACTCTCCAAGCATTTAATTGTTATATTTTTGACTATGTTTATATTTTTGGCAACAAATTGAGGCAATACACTTGATAAATATGTAAACAAAAGATACACACTTTCGAAGTAGTTCTATTTACCAGTCCGTGTATTATGTATATGGACTGTAAAATGGAAAAGTGTTTTTTGTTTGATCAAAATTGAACTCAACAACTTCTTTACTGATTTTGATAAAACTTATATGTTAAGCATTTCCATCTGGGTAGCTTTGGCTATAACTAACAAGTCATTGAAAAACTGAAAATATTTTCAAAGTTTAGGAGCCTTATCTATACTAATATTATAAAGAGGTAAAAATTGTTCGTATGTAGGGGGTAATCTCTGGAACTACTGAACTGATTGAGAAAATAGTTTTACTACTAGAAAGCTTCACTATCCCTGAGTATCATCGGCTGTAATATTCATATTGCTAAAAAAAATTATTTCAATATTTGTAAATTTAATCGGATAAAATTCTTAGGTTAGGCCTAGACTGATGTAGCAACCAATTGAATAAAATAACAGCTAAAACAGCCGTCTGCTCTAATACTTCCATTAACGCCTGATTTCACGCTTTGAAGCAACTATTTGTATTTCTAACTTTTAGGCTAGGTTTTTATTAAGGTGTAGACCTGACCCTTGCTGGTTCTTTTAAAATTTCTTACAATTGCTGTTATAAAATATACAAAATAATTTGATTTGAACATTTAACATTATTTACTATCCTAGCTTTGGGGTTATTATTAATCCAACACCTTTATTATGAAGAAAACATAACACGAATATGTGTCTAGAAGAAAGTTCCAACGGGGTTGGCGTGTGGAGCAAGCAGGGGTTTCTTATAGTAGGCCTATATAATAAATTCGTATCATATTGTATTCACTTCACTGTGGCATCAGATATCGTAACTAATCAAATTATGTTAAGTGAAAACTACTTAGTTATAGAATTCTTGTTGTAGGTTTCTTATTATTTTTAGGTTAGGTTATAACATAGGCCTGGGCATCCATAATAGTTGATACACACTATGGCAACTTCGTGAATCCTTATTTCGTCTGTACACAAAGAAAAGCAAACATTCGAACGATAAATTATAAAAAATATAAGTAAAAATATTATCTTCTGACTACTTTTGGTGTGACTCAATGGAATTTTGTTTAACCCTAGAATCGACAGACTATGTGAAGTCACTCCGAGCCGCGACAAAAAATTTGTAAATCGTGATTGTATCGAATATTTCACCCACTAAAAATCATCCAATCTCAAAAAGACAAAAACCGTTGGAAAGAAAATGTTTCAAACTTAAATTTTTGTATTTAACATTTCTTTCTAAAAGGTATATTTGCAAATGTAATAATAGTTTTAAAATATTAGTTTTCTGAAAAGTCAACTCTTTCTGATAAATCAAATCGAAAGACTCAAATTTGTCATTTCTTTGAAGCCCTCTACAGCTCGACGGGGATATTTTGACAATAATATAGAGATAACTTTGGATTCGTCAAGATTTAAACATTCCAAAACTGCCATCCAATCAAAAGTCACTTGCATAGTTCCAAAGATATGGAATTGTCTGTAACCTTTGCAATTGGACAGATTTCAACCAATAAAACAGCATATTTTGCTTTCTATATATCTCTTAGAATTCGAATTATTTGAATTGACTTGTTTATATCTATTTATAGACCAAAGTTCAATCTTCCTTTTGGTGTAAAGCAAACCATATTTACTCTATAAAAAAAAAAAAAATAAATAATAACGGTTTTGTTCGTACAGTGCTGAGAAATACTGACAAATGGAAAATTCAAAACTCGACTTTCTCACCCTCCAAGTTGCACTTCCAACGGTTTTTCACACAGAACGTCGTATTTGATGCGTCCGTGAGAAGTTTCATTCGTTTGATCTAATTTTGTGATTCAAGCAACACTAAGTCAAATACTTTTATGAAATAATAATTTACAAGTATACAGTTCGATTCTTTGATTTATTCTTTACACTTACAATAACATTTCATATTTGTGCAAGGAATAAATTCCTAAATTACTATTCAAACTAGGCCTAGTTTTGTTGGGAGTCTAGTAGGAGGAACATAAAAACTGGTGTTTTCAAAATAAGAAATTTGAAATTGATAAATATTTTTATACAGTTCTATTAAGAACTAAATTATAAAACTTTTTTACATTTATGAAAAAAATTTTTACTGCTTTTTATGTAGGCCTAAATTTGAAGTTTTACTTTTAGTAACTGAACATGTTTTGTTTCTTGAGCTAATAACTTTGTCAAATTTACATCTATCATGTTTTTACTGGCATATATAAATTCGTTGAACCTTTTTCTACAAAAAAGCTACGGAACACTTTTGGATTGGGGTTCATTTACTATGTTTGGCGAGTTTTTTTTTAAAAATGCTTGCAAACGCCAAAAATCCATTTTTCTTTACATTGCCGGCTCTAGGGTTAAATGCACTAATAATATGGTATACGTTTAGTAACAGAAATCTAATGTAATCTCCTGTGAATCCATTATCTTTCATTTATTCACTTATCTTGTTCGTCTCTAAAATGAATGTGAAACCACAAACCGTCTAGTCCATTAAATGCCCATATTGATCGCGAAACATACAAGACCAGACGTTCTCCAAACAATATGTGTCTAAAATTGTCGGAACTCTCGTAAAATGAAATGCAATTTTAGTCTAAACCGTGTTTAAAATTCCTTGTCAAACTGTCAACTGTTATGGGTAAAGGAAATTAATAACGACAATACGTCAGCCCCCTTCTCCCTTTCTACCTGCACGTGTACGTTATACTTTGGAGACAAACATGTACCCGGAGTATTCCTTAAGTCAATAACGCTCTTGCGTAAGTTCCACACGGTTTGCCTTTTTGCTGCGATAAATATTTATTTTTATTCAAACACCTATGGGTGAACTAGTTCACGTTCCATTCCTTCTTTACTGTGTTTACTCATTTAGACGGATTATTCAATCCAACTATATTTGTATGTTATTACTTTAGCTGTTACGCGTTCGGCTTTATGTAACCTATATAAAACCCGGGTTCTATGTCTGTTCGAGATTTACACCTTACCTCTTTTATATTGGTTATAAAGCAAATTATTCAAAACAAAAGTCCTGACAATGATGTATCTTACAAAATTATATATAGCCTTTTGTATTGTCCTTTATTCGAGAAATCATGAAAGAATTGTCTTTCAAAAGTTGGACTGCAAAACAAGCAATTCGTTTTATTTTTTAACTAACTTATTTTAAAATATTAAGACGTTCAAATACGGGCCCACGAAGAGGTTTAAACGTTTAATTTTTGAAGTACTATAACTTCTATTGGCCCGTTGGTCACTTTCGCTTGACCGTGTTTCTGAAATTTCGCGTCACGCAACTTTTTGCGTAGACACAAATCAGAGCGCGGAGAGGGACTTATCGTACATCGGTGAGGGTTTTAACGGTTTTTATTTGGCCGTTTGAATACTTCTAGTATCATCTATATATTAATAAACAAGCACAAAACTTGTCGTCCTTTTTTCTCAGCTTGTGTGCATCGTAGGAGAAATTCGCGCATACCGTTATATAGGTAGTGCCTGTAGATGAGCAGAATCCCATTATAATTTACATCGGTCCTCAGGGATACGCCCCAGTGGCCCTCAAAGTTTCAATGTTAATCTTATGGAAGGTCAATCTTAAGGAAGAAGAAGAAAGATTTCTTTTGATTTTATCAGGGGCACAAAAAACAGCTGTTCGTATGAAAAGCTTAAAACAGCTGATTTTGATCAACGGCTGATTTTGATCAACAACTGATTTGGATCAAAAACTGAATATAATTTTAGGTTAGGTAAATCAAGCAATAGCAATAGCGAAGCATTGCCGGGTCCACTAGTTTGAATAAATTAACAGTTAATTTGAATAAGTCGAAAATATAACATAAAATCACTGTCTTATTTTTGAATAGTACTAAAATTTCTGTTATAAATATTTCGTCGCCTCTTTTCGCGTACATAGAAACTGACTCATCATGATATGAGGGTTGAATTTTCTTTGTTGGATTCGTTAATACAGAAAGTCGGTAAGTGCTTTGACAGTTACAATTATATTTATTATTATTTGAGGATTTTCCATAACTTTTCTATAACTTTTTTTAAATGGAAATTGTATAACCTTTGATTGCGCATTTTTAAATCTGATAGACAGAAAGGAAATAATATTATTTTTTGGAAAATTAACACTTTTCAAGAAAATTAACAATTTTAAATAATTAACAATTTTGAAATTTTTGAATATTTCTACAATTTCTTATAAACCTTAGGAAATTTAAATATTTTTAGTCAAAGCTAAAGACTTAATTCTATTTTGATTTAAACAAATGGAATATGGCCAATTTTCATATTGATTATTTATAATTTGATATAATTTTATTACATAACGCTGATTGATTAAACGCAAATTGTTGTGCTATCATCGTAAACCAATTTATTAAGTTTACGAAATTACTAAACCACCACGCCTCAGACGTAATCCTAAATAAAAACATACCCAAAGATTCAAAGTATTCATGAAAATGCCATACCAAGAAATAGCACAAATATCCAGTTCAAAAGTGTTGGCGCTATCAGCTGATTACAGATCAATGCAAATCTTTCTTCGACTTTTTTGCGACTTTTGTACCTATATTTTTAAAATTTGCTATACACTTCGGTATTTTCTCCTCAATGTTGAGACTATACTCTTATACATCCGTAGTCTGTGAGTGCGTAGATTCTACAATTCATACAATATTCTTATACATTGGTTTACATCCGCATTTTGTGAGTGCGTAAATTGTACCATTCGAATACCTTACACAATGTCCATGCACGAAATACATACAGCACGTGCACGGACTTTGTACCAGACTATCAGGAACGAGTCTTTCACGATCAAACTGTATTTCAATCGTTACAACTCTGACTGCTATGAATGGGAACCTAGGGTTAAAGGGAATGGCTTGCAGAATACAACGCAAATGTTGATCTAGGCGAATTGAATGGCAGTGCAAATAAATAGAATTTCCGAAATTCCCGGTCCAATAAATCCTGATTACCGTCAAACTTGTTCCACTCGTTATAAAACTAATCGCAATGCGTTCATCTAGCTGATGTTGGATGAAGAAATCTCGAAATGTTTGGAGAATTTAGTAGCGATATAATCGATTGTATTAATAAAACATTCTATAAATAGAAAGCAACAAGCTTTACGCGAGAGAAGAAAGTAATAGGTAAATCAAATAAATTGGAATTGTAATTTATTTATAAAAGCGAGTAATTTGTAAATCTGTACTGTGTTTATCCATTCTACTATTATAAAAAGATAGAAGGTACCCTGGCTTCGCCCACAAAAAATAAAAAGTAATTGAATGAATTTCGGGTGCAATAATTGTGTTTTAAATTTTACTTAAGATCTGGGTTTCCTGACACAAAAATCCGCCGCGTAGTGGGTTTCGAAGCTCATCCAGTCCCCCTTCCGTCCACCTTATGGTTTACCTTTTGTATCTTGTAAGAAATAACTGTACAAAAATTAAGCTCTCTAGCTGTAAGGAAAATGTAAAAATTATTTTGTATTCTTTAGGAGTTGTTATCACATTTTCATCCCTTAGCAGCACTTGACAAAATGCAATTCTGGTGTACTTTTTCTATGTATTGTAGTAAATAAAAATACACAAACAAAAGTGTTGTATGTTTAGAGTCGCCATTTTGAAAAGAGTTGCTGCAACGCCCGACTCATTTTTACTTTCTCCACCCTATATGTAGTATATGGAGAAAGTATTGTTTTCGTAAAAATGTTCGAATTTGAATTTTCAGTTGAATTATCTGTTTTGGTGCTCCCAGAGCCCAAAAAAATGGTTTAGTGCAATTATCTGTGTTGGTGCTCCCTGAACCCAAAAACATTTTTAGTGGAATTTTTTGTTTTGGTGTTACCTGAACCCAAAAAAGTGTGTTTAGAGTGGTGTCTGTCTGTCAGTCTGTCAGTATGTATACACGACCAGAGAGGACACTATTGGTCCGATTTTCATGAAATTTGGTATGTAGGTACTAAACCCTAATATCTCCAGGCATTTTTTCATTTTTTGGCATTTTTAATTTTTAAGGGTAATTTACCACTAAAAACCCATAAAAAACGACAAAAATGCTAATTTCTCAAAAACGGCTCTAACGATTTTGATCAAATTTTCAGTATTTATAGTGCTTCAGATGCCAAACAAAATGACACCACCCGCTTTTATCAAAACTTCGGCGTTTTATTATTATGGGTAAATGTTTAAAAATAAACAAGTTTATGTTGTCAATCTAGCATCGCGGCGGCGGCCGCACGGGGTAGCACCATGGTAGCGATCACGGCCAGTAATTCAAAGGTCGCGCGATCGAATCCCGCCTAGGACAATAATTTTTTTATACGATTGACGTAGGTAGAATATAATTTTTTGTTTTGTTCTAAAAAGTAATAAATAAAATGATTGAAAACAATATTATTTTGACTACAGTAAGTTGGGAGAAAGTTTGTGTCAGTTAACTGATACCGTTTATTACATTTGAAATTTAAAAATTCCTGTTTGCGGATTGTTTTGGTGACATTCTTTAATTATCTAAATTCATTCATTTTCCCACAACACAGCAGAGATGTGTATTGGTCAATTCTTGTTTTACTTTATTCATGAATTTAATACATTTTACTTCTATATATATAAAACAAAGTCGAGTTTGTTCGGTCACTCACAACTCAAAAACGGCTGAACCAATTTTTATAATCTTCGGTTTGTTGAATTTGTCTCCGCAACGAACAACATAATATCTATTAAACTATAGGAAAAATACATAAATAAAATTAAAATACTAAATAATTTTTTTTTAGGCCTAGACTGATGAACTAACACAGCCATGTTATTTGAATGTATTTACGTGCATTGCCATAGCAACCAATAAAATAAAATAACAGATGCAACAGTTGATTCAAACGTATAATCTATACAATAACAATGAAACGCTGTTCCTTAATAAGCACATCACTTGAGAACGGCTGGACCAATTTGGCTATTTTTTGTTTTAAAATTTTCGTAATGGTCTGAATTAAGTTTTTATGAGAAGAACAATTTTAAAAGTTTCCCGGAAAATTTTCAAATTCGGGAATAAACTGAACATCGTTTATACCATGAACTCAAGACCATAATTCACTAAACAGCTGTTCTAATAAAATGCTTAGTGACACATGTTTATAAATAACTAATGAGCTTGACTTGTGAGAAAGTAACTTAGATAAAATAAATTAAATTTAATTTATTTTATCTAAGTTACTTTCTCACAAGTCAAGCTCATTAGTTATTTATTAACATGGCACTCAAGTCGACCGAGCTGAATCGGCTGCATAAATTAAAGTTAAAGGTTAGGTTATTGTCTGATGATATTTGGTTTCTGAGTATGTGTAGGAAAAGAAAAGTTTTTCCAAAGTTTATGAAAATTAAAATACCTACGAATAATAATTTTGCTAAACGGATAGAAGAAAATACAAAAAGATATTGGTTAAACTGCGAAATAAAATTGTTATATTCTAAACAAGCGGACTTAGAACTTCAAGCTCTCGAACTTCACCTTCTTATTATTAAGAATATGGATGGTTATGATTATGAATTATTCAACGAACGTTTTGAAAAAATGATTTCTGTTATTAAGCATAAACATAACCAAAAGATCCAACGCTTAAATAAGAAATTACGATCGTTGTTCAAAAAGGAAGTTGAAAACGATAACTCAGATAAATATATTGATCAGTTTGTTGGGCAGAAGTTGGTTCATAATTGGAGTAGTGAGAGTTTCAACCAAGATGAATTAGGTTTATTGAATAAAGGTTTAAAGTTCAATATCGAAAACCCGGTAAAAGATCAGGAATCGTTGTTAGTTGATGTCGAAACTGCTTTGAAATTCACGAAATTCGATGTGAAAACCAGTGTTCGTACTGATGTAAAGAACAAATTAGAAGTAAAGAAAGAAAAAACACGTAAAGTTACACCAACTTCAAATGTAAAATGTGGTAATGTTGTAAAAGAACTAAAGAAGAAAGACGTGCATTACCTAAAGGCGGATAAAGGTAATGCAATTGTAATAATGGATAAACATGAATATACTGAAATTGTTACAGAAATGCTCGCGGACGGACCTTATAAAGTGCAAAATAGAAACCCAATCATAAAGTTCACAAAGAGCGCAAATGAAACTTTGAAAAATTGTAAAAGTTTGGTAGATAATAATCTTCGAAGAAAACTGACAGTTTCAAATCCAGTTTTACCGAGATTATATTGCTTGCCAAAAATACATAAAGAAGGAAAGAAGATGCGGCCTATAGTATCAGGAATCAACTCGCCAACCTATCTAATTTCTAAATGGTTAGTGTCACGCCTCCAAGAACTTACTCCTCCTCCTTCATTTGCCGTAAAGAACACTTATGAATTTGTGAAAAGTGTTCAAAATATTTCACTAACGCCTAGTGAATATTTGGTTTCGTTCGATGTAGTGTCGCTTTACCCAAGTGTTCCAGTGTCCGAAACGATAGAAATGATTAAGGAGTGGCTAGTTTGTAACAATTTAAGTGACTGTGAGGTTGGTGAATTTTTGCTACTTATAAATTTGTGCATGTGTCAAAATAGCTTCCAGTTTAATAACAAGTTTTATGTTCAAAATGAAGGTACCGCGATGGGAAACCCTTTGTCCAGTTTTATTGCTAACTTTTTTATGAGCTCATTTGCAATAAATGCTAAAAATTCAATGAAGTACTTTCCGCGAGTATGGGTTCGTTATGTGGATGATATTTTTGCAGTATTTGATAAAAACGAAAATCTTGATCAATTTTGTGACGCTATCAATGGATTTCACTCCACGATAAAGTTCACTAAGGAAATTGAAAAAGACTGCAACTTACCGTTTTTAGATGTGAATGTGTTTAGGGAAAACAATGTTTTGTCATTTAGTGTATATAGAAAGCCCACGCATACTGATAGATACATAACGGAGGACTCACACCATTCTCCAGCGAATAAAAGAGCCGCTTTTAATTCTATGGCTCACAGATTGGTTAACTTGCCGTTATCTAAGGATAACTACGAGAAAGAACTGAAATATATGTATGGTGCTGCGATTTTTAATGGGTATTCTAAAGAATTAATAGACAACATAGTAAGAAAAATGAATTTCAAGAAAATTTAAGGAATCAAGGTGCACTCTTGTGAGCAACAAGCCCCAACAACGATGGGTTAAAACAACGTTTGCCCCACCATTATGTAATGTTGTTAGAAAATCGTTAGCGAAATATGCAAATTTGAATGTAGCTTTGACGGCTGATAATAATCTTGGTAAGATTCTGGGTAATCCTAAAGACAAAATTCAAGAACACGACAAATCCGGAATTTACTGTATTAACTGCGAAATGTGTCCTAAAAAGTATATAGGTCAAACCATAAGAAGCATGAAGATACGAGGTAAAGAACACTTTTCTCATTTAAAATATAATAGGCCTGATAAATCTGCTATGGCTAAGCATTGTTTAGATGAAAATCATCATTTTAAAATAGAAAATTCTAAACTGTTAAAACATGTAACTAAACCCAACACATTGGACGCTTGGGAAACTTTTTATATTAACAAATACCGTAACATAATTGTGAATAATGAATTAGGTCCTTTACAGTATTCTTTATTAATGTAATAATGCTATGTTTTGTTAAATATTAATATTAGTTTAGCAATCTTATTTAAGTTATATTGTTAAGATATTTGATAAACGGTAGGCGGTGGTTAACGCCTTAGCATAGGTTATGACACGCCCCCTGTAGAGTACGCCCCTTCTGGTTAGGTATTTATACGGTGCGTTGTCACACTGTTAGATCAGTTATAGTTTGGTTACTGTAGCCCGTGCATCACTGAGGATGGCGACATTGTCGTTGAAACGCGTTTGAGGTTATTTATTGTGAGATTTTGTGTTCAGGTTTTATTTTATCTATGACACATGTTTGTTTACATTAATTGCCATAGCAACTTTATCAGCATTTATAATCAGTTTATATTCTTCAAAACCAATAGCATTTTTAGGTTAGATAGACCAACTTAAAACAAACAAAAACCAACTAAAAATGCTTACTATATTTTAATTCAATTCAAACATTGGTTGTTACATATTATATAAAAAAAACAGCTGATTTGGATCAAAAACTGAACATCATTATCTTAGGATAGGCCGACAGTGAACCAAAACACGTTTATTTGCAACCAATTAGGCTAATTTAGAATCAGGTTTTTTACAATTCTTCACAACTATCAGTTTTTTTTAGATTAGATAAAAGCAAACTAAAGGTTTACTGTATTATATATAAAGGTTTACAAACTATAAATCTAAATTTGTGTAGTATATTCTTCAGTGGCATAAAAACCATTTTGCAATTCGATTACTTAAGTCAATGTAATGAAATCGAATAGCTACCCTTTAAATTAAATCAAGCAATAGCGAAGCATTGCTTTGTTCACTAGTTTAACATAAAGTTATTATGCAACTGTTATCTATTCTACAAGGGAAGAGCTAACGAAAACAATTGTATTTTTACAGTTGATTGTTTCGAGAGTACAAATTGCTAAAACAATGTATACTACGGAGACATCCATCGTGCATTATTTGCTTTATCCTCTAACAATTGCAAATTTTAATTTACTAACAAAACAATTGCAACAATATCGACATTCCATCAATAGAAATACTATTAATAGCAGACTGCTGTATTGCATAGTTAGGTAAACTGTCCTGTAATCTCTCAACATCTCTCTGCATGTCTAGACCAACCTTGTTGTCAAACATGTTGTCGGTCGATGCAACAGACCAAGTTGCCAACATCATTTCCGAGGTTGTGTCCATTCAGTAAACAAGTCCGTGGGTGAAAGTAGACCTGGCGAGAGAATAGCTCTAACATGGGCTCTTATGGGATTACGTTTTTGGCACCGAATTGCGACAGATGACGACGCCATTTTGTTTTTGTAGACGTAATATGCACATACTTCCGACTCCTGGGTTTTTACACCTAGTTGTGACGACGCCATTTTGTTTTTGATGACGTAATATGCACCGTCTTGCGACTCCTGGTATTTTTTTGCACCGAGTTGCGACAGATGACGACACCATCTTGGTTGCGGTGACGTAATATGCACCGACTTCCGACTACTGGGTTTTTGCACCGAGTTGTGACGACACCGTCTTGTTTTTGATGATGTAATATGCACCGACTTTCAACTCCTATATGCACCGACTTCCGGCTAAAAATAAAATATTGGTTCATCATTTTAGGCCTAACCTAAAATTATTGTATGTATGTTGCCGTTTTAACGCTGGTAAAATAAACTAAATATCCACACAATAATTTTAGGTTAGGCCTAGACTGATGATCCAACATTTAATTTGGAGTCGGAAGTCGGTGCATATTACGTCATCAAAAACAAAATGGCGTCGTCATCTGTAAAAAAAACGTAGTCCCATAAGAGCCTATGTTGAGGCTATACTACCGCCCTGTCTACTGGTGAAATTTTACTATTTCTAGCGAGTTTCTATTTTATGTATTGGATTTTGATTTTTACTGCATATTCTTTAATCTTTTGGTTTTGGTACATTGTTTAGAACTTTTTTTAATGAGTGACCATTTGAGTAACATTAAATGAGTTGTACAAAATGAGGAGCTTCCTTCTAATGAGTGAACTGAGTGTCACTGCACCTGACGATTTCAAACATTTTCTAGGAACGAATGGTTGAATAAATTGCGAGTGTTTATTGGAGTGGACACAACTATGAGAATTGCTATAACTCCTGATGAAAGCTTATCAGCCACCCTGAGGTTTTTAGCCAGTGGGCAGTTTCCTTACTGCTAAATCACCACAAATCCTTGGCACAATTATCTACTGAAACTTGCAGTATCACAAACAAAGTATTGAATGAATATATTCAGGTACAGAAAACAGATAGAGAATGGGTAACAGTTTCAGAAGAATTTTAACGGGGATGGAACTTTCCAAACTGCATCGGTGCTATCGATGACAAACATAACTCTGGTAGTTCTCTCAACGTTTCAACAAACTCCGTTTAAGTCTGAATATGGGGAATACTGGGCACAATTAGTTGTTGGAAAACACAACAGAATGGTAACACACGTGTCGCTCTATAGAACTAGCTTCGAACATCTGTCCAGTATCGTTCAAAACACGCAACTGATGTTGTCAACCTTGTTGTCAAATGACCCACAAACGCTACAGCTTCGTCGCCAACCTATTTGATATTACTTCAACATTGTCGACAAAATTGAATATCAACTACCAACCTGCCAACAGACGTTTAACATGACATGCTGGCAATAAGATTGGCGACCAAGTTGATTGTCTTAGTTGCTGTCATTAGATCGAGTGATAAGATTTTAATCCGAATTTTCCACACGTAAATAGGAGGAGGTTTTTAAACGTACTCTTCCCCAGCAACTCTTTGACTGCCAATACGGTTTTTTGTTAAATCCTTGATCAGACTTAAATTGCTTTTAAACTGTACTAGTCTGCTGTATATCACTTTGATACACAGTAGGTTTCTCAACATTTCATGTGTATTTTATTGATAACAAGTTTGTCATGTTTTGAGGCCTGTGTATAGTTTACATGCTCAATATATATTATACTACCTGAACCGTACGGCGCATGTACTATATACTATATACTGACCCGTACTACCAAATTTCATTCCAATCCGTTCGGTAGTTTTGAAGAAATCGTGATTTAATAACTTTGATCCCCCAAACCCCCCTAAAATTTCGAATTTGTTCAAACCCTTTCTTAGTAAGCACCTACGGCTCTAGAGGAAGCTACATACCAAATTTCATTCCAATCCGTTCGGTAGTTTTTGAGAAATCGTGATGAGTGAGTGAGTGAGTGAGTGATATTTCGCTTTTATATACATAGATATCATGTCTTGCCATTTAGCCCATGGCCTGTAGGATTGTAAACCTACAAATATGTATGTGCAAATAGTAGGCTATGGCCTGTATACAAGATTCTCTCTATGTATCAAAGTTATACACAGGGCTTACTCTGAAAGTATTTTTGTGTATCAATTTTATAGACAGTGAAAGTATTTACAATAACGTCCATCTGTGTCACAAAAAATCAATGATGAAGTTTGTTAGTAAGAGTTGCAAAATGATATATGATCCGAAATATTTTAGAATTCGGTAGTTTTGGAGTTGTACCCATTTTTCAGCTACTATAATTTTTTTTAATTTTGAGTCTTAATTGCAATCTTAAAATCTTAAATGTTCTACATGTTTGTTTATTTTTACAGACATTTTAATTTAAAACTATTGTTTTAATTACAAAATTTACTTTAATCTTTTGTATCCGAAAATTATTTTTAAATCGGATCAGTAGTTAGTTGTCTAGTAGTTACTGTGTTTGGATTGTTAATTAAAGGTTAAATAAAGAAGAGAAACTCTTGAATTTTCAACATGTTTTAAGTAATTTTATAAACATAACACGTTGTGAAATTTGGATAACAATTTAATTTGTCTTAAATCGCTGAGGTATTTCTTTTTAAAACAAGTAATAGTCTTAAATCGTGTAATTAGTGTAATACAACATTATAGGAGTAACCGTGGTCACAGCTACTCTGAAATAAAAGTATTGAAACGTCTTTTGTTTTGTATCAACTCCTATTAAAGCGAGTGTACAATTTGATAGCATGAGCTCTCAGATATGTTCGCGGGAGGGAAGCATTTAGGCAAGTGGGGACTCTTCCCGCTGGAGGGGAAGGGACACCACGCACAGACAATATATTTATTGGAAACCCGTACAAGGGCTTCCAGACCGAAGTATCATGTTCAGAACGCGGCAACAGACTGAGCCTCTTTGTCCACCACCACTCGAATCAACTACGAGTCTACTGCGCTACTCAAGGACACGGTTCATGCTATACCTTATCTAGTATACGTCCAACAGCTGATTTCACCCATCATCTGTATTACTAAAACAAAACCTAGCGTAGATTATACTTTGGGGCTATGTTTACAACTTCAATCAATATAAGTTGATTGTCTTAAAATATAAGTTAAAGAACTAAAGTAATCTATAATACGTTATAATATTTGCTTTGAAGTTGTAAAATGAATACTATTACAACCTTCTATTATCAATATTTAAAATATTAATTTATACAAGTTTAAAGAAGATTCGTACATCTTCGTGTAACATATTAGAAGATTAATTCTTTTATTCGATTTTTAATATCTTCATTATAATATTAATAACTTCTAAATCATTTGATCTATGAATAATAAGTTATAAAGCAACTAAAAGAAAATATACAGTTTAATAATTCTTATAAATAATATTGTACATATTTATCGAGTTAAAAATCACCGTATATTATTATAGGTATTCCTAGTAGTTAAAGTTTATTGTTGTTAAATTGTATTTTTTTAAACTATTTATTTCTGATGTGTATCTAATTAATCTTCCTGTGATTTTTCACGGGGGCTTACTGGTCTTAATAATAATGATAACACTGCAATATTTTAGATCTATTTTACTATCTAGTATATGGCCGTTATAATAAGCTCAAACTGATATTGCTGAGCAAAAAAACCGATTCATTTACAACACAACTTTTACTAAGAAATAAGTTTTGTCTAACCAAACAATAGCCAAACGCAAACAAACCAACGCCCAGAGAAATAGATTCCCGTTTTAAAATAGCAAACAAAAGTCGTGGACGCATTGTAACTGGATTTGAATCGCATACTGAAATAGATTTATTCGCTTATTATATTTTCGTCGCTTTGTACTGTGGTGTTGAATCGACGGAAATTCTGAAGAAGCCATAATTTTCCTACGCCTTGGGCTACAGTGTTTGCGCTGTAAATTGAACGGTGAAGTTTAGACCTGAATCTAATGTAACTTTCAAACTCAGCAGAGGCGGGGTGTATAAATAAGTCATACATCAGCTGATTTGTTAACACAACTCTTGTCAGCTGTTGCATAACAACTGTAATTAATTAGTGTTATAAATAAAAGACCGGTAAGTCCCTGTGAAAAATCACAGGCTGATTAATTAGATACACATCGGAAATACATCATTTAAAAAACCAACTATTTAAAAACAACATTATGGCCTACCTAACTGCGGGGATTTTTAACTCGGTAAATGTGTACAATAATAAGGATTATAAAACTGTAGGCCTACTTGTTAAACATTGTTATTTACATTCTTTATTATGTATTTAAAGAAAGATAAAAAATACTGTCATTTAATTGCTTTTTATTTCATATCAATAGATCAAATGATTAGAAGTTATTAATATTATAGTGAAGAAATTAATAATCAAATTGTTTATATGTTATGCGAAGATGTACGAATGTTTCCGAAGTTAGATGAATAGGTATCTCTTCTTTAAATTTGTCTAAAACAAATAATATATTGATTATAAAAGGTTGTATTTATATGCAGCTTATAACCTCAAAAGTAAATATTATAACGTATATTATAGCATGCATTATAACTCAGATTTAAAAAAATCAACTTCACAAGAAATTATAACGATCGAAGTTGTAAACATAACCCCAAACTATAATGTACATTGGGTTTGTTTAAGTATTACAGATGATGGGTGAAATCAGCTTTTATGTTATAAATTACTCACGTACTTATGTATGTACGTACGGAAGTACAACCGCTTTTATAGTAGTTGATAAAATAATAAATTAAAAGTTAATGTTTCTACGTTTAGTTAAGATGGATGTTGTGTTCCGTCGGTTATTTTATTAATCAGACATTCGCTCTCATCCGTGTATTTGAAAAATGCACAATGAAGTAGTACATAACAATAATGTAATTACGTCTTGATTTTACATCTGGTGACTCTTACAACAATATTTCTGAAAGTATATTCTGTGCTCTGTATTGACCCTCTGTTACAAGGTTCATTAACAGATAAGGCCATTACATAATATGTACTAAGATGTATTCTATAGTTTCATTCAGGGCACATGATACGGACACGGTCATTGTAGGATTATTTTAAAGTAATTTCATGAAATTTTTATTTGTAATGAATTATAAATAAACGGTACCAGGAACTGGCACATACTTTCTCACAAAAAATATTTAAATTATTAAACAGATTCCCTACTCTGTGACTTCATAATTGCAGGAGGGGTAGGAGAGGTGATATTAAAGTAGGATATCAACTAATAATAATAATTATTATTAGCCAGAGAGAAAACTATCGAAATAGAACAAATTTGTACCAAACACGTCAATTAGGCCTGTAAAGATGCAGGAAAAAATGTTTAGAACATTTTTGAAACACAACCCCCTGTTTGGCCAAAAAACCCCAAAAATCAGTTATTATTATTATTATTATTAGCTAAACGAGAATGTTTAGAAAGATGCTGTTTTTTGCATATGGTAGGGTACATTAAGGGCTACAAATAAGCCAAATTGTATTAAAGTCGTTAAAGCAGTTTTTTTTATAAAAAAATAATAACTGATTTTTGGGGGTTTTTTGGCCAAAAAGATGGTAGTTTTTCAAAAATTTTCAAAACCTTTTTCGTGCATGTATGCAGGCATAATTGACATGTTTGTTGGAAATCGATCGAATAGTTTTTTCTCTAGATTTGTGTATATACAGATATACAGACTAGGAATACAGACAGACATTTTGTAAAAACTCATTTTTGAAGTGAAAACTTCTTTAGCGGCGTTGGGCACTTTTTGCTTGGGGAAAAAGCATTGAATTCGCGACCGTTACCACTCGAGATATAGTATGTATTATATATATATATATATATATATATATGTATGTACGCAACGCGAATATACTACATAGCACTTCTTATTGGGAGAGGAAAAAGCATCAAACTCGCGACCGTCACCGCTCGAGATATAGTATGTATGTATATATATATATATGATATTTGTGTTATATGTATATTAAATACCAAAGTCAGCAAAGTCATTAATGTTTTAAATTATTTTATCCTTATTCCTCCTCCTCTAATATTAGTACGGACAAACAAATATAAATTGGTCATAGAAGTTATCACTTCCAACGTGTGGTCTTAAGCACACTATTTATTTTTTTGACTCAGGGATTCCCAAAACGGATATTTCCACAAAAATCTCAACATCGATTTGTTTTGCGATCACAATACTTTCTCTATATAGTGAGAAAGTAAAAAGTACGTTCTGATGAAATACAAAGTTTTCCTTTTTTATTGTACGAATGGAAACAGCTCCTAGGTGCTGCGAAATAGCATATAACTATTTTCAAAACACATTGATGTAGTGAATTTGTTTTTGACCCCTATAACCATGAAGGTATAACAAAGATCCCCATAGTTGCATATACATTTCCCCTTTTATGCTTTTTATTTAATGATATTTGTTTTATTTATATTTTTTGTTTAATAAATTAGTTTTCAAAAAATACGGCGAAATTTTTTTAATTACACAGTTTTTGCATGCATACGAAACATTTATTTCTAATGATCAGTTTAAAACTGAAGCTAAAAGCACTAATAAGGATGACACACTTAGGATGGCAAACAAGTTGATTAGATTTATGAAATGTATTTGTAATGCATTATGCCGTTGTAAACATCTGTGTAAAATATATTACTTGTGCTTATGTTAAAGCAAGCATCTACATAATGAAGTCTATTTCCTTTTGACCTTGATGTAATGCCGGGTGTTTGTAATAATGAATTGTAAAACACTAATGGAATTAAAGTCTAGAATTACAGTGCGCCTGATCTACCTACGTAAAGAGTAAAAAGATAATCGATTAGAATCGTTATAAAGTACTTTGTGCGATATTCCGACTTCCAACAAGTTAGTAAAGTTATTCAGCAGATTAACATGATTTCAGAGATAATCGATCTTGCGGCGTCGGCCCGGCCCTCCCTTTAGGAAGATAATTTGTGGCCTACGCGAACCAATCCCTCTGCCTACATATTATTTGTTCCCATAAAAACTTTTACACAACTCCACTTTATTCGTATTGGAAATCTCTTGTATTATTATGAAACGTTCTAATGAAATCTTTGATACAGACAATGCAGTAAACTTTTATAATAAATATTTTAGCTTGTATATGACTTGTAAGTCTGTAGATTGTTCACGAAAGCATCGGTCCCCGTCGATGAATACATCTGACTTGCGAGAGATTTTAGGATATTTCTCTTTCATTTTTTTAACCAACACGTTGTTTCGTAGCACACTGTCTTCATTCGGATTTGAAACTTTAGTTTGGTGTCAGGTACGGCAACCTCACAAATACAAGGCTGTCTTTGTAATTAGCGAATTTCCGTAGGAAAAATGAGCTATTGCAGTGGCCCTTATGGTAAGACCCAAGGTCGGGAGTATCAAATTAGCACCGACTATGGTCCCCACAACACGATTTGGGGTGTCATTAAAAATCATATATAAATATATATGTATATATGTGTTCGCACTCTAGCGGCCGCATTTTAAGTCCGATTTGGCTCAAATTTGGTACACATGTTGGTTGTCTACGTCACTCGGACGAGTTTGTTAGCCAATAAAATCCAACAATCGGAAGCACGTTTTTGACCGGAAGTAACTATTTTTTCCTACGACAATGAATTTGTTTTTGAGTTTTTCTACAAATATAAATGTAAGATGTTATTCTGCACATTTTGTTTTTTCACGCGACCTTATAGCTCGCTTGGTTCCCCCAAAATCGATCAAAACGTAAAATACCATAGAAGTACCCGGTTCAAAGCCATGCGGTGGATTCCACCGTGGGGTTGGCGTGCGAAGCACGCAATGCATTGTGTATTGAAGATACTCCCAATATGCGGAATGGTGGGCGAAGCATTTTGCAGCTATTCAGCACCGTCGCAAATAGACCTATTACCCAAATTGTTGGTTGAAACCCTAAAACATGGGCCTATAAACTTAATTTTATAAATTTGCTCAACTGACGTGTCAGCGGTTCAGCTGCGTGGTCGAATTATTAAAACCTTACAAGGTTTTTTATGCTGCTTCAGAAAAATGGAGGTGTGTTGATAAAAATAAAGAAAAGAGTTTGTATACAATCATATAGGCTATGTCCACAATTGTTTCTTTCACAATATATTAACGAAAAATATATTATGTTTTCAAAACGGTGGCAGTTTGAAATATTTGACGTTTTATATTGTCAACTTAGAAGAGACAAAATATGTTTTCCAAACTTTTGTTTTATTGTTCTCTAGGACAATCGAATGGGTGACTGAATTTTCAACAGAAAAGTTAATTTATCGCTGTATGTTTACAACAACCAAGAATAGTATAAAAGCGTATTATATGCCTATAGAACATAGTATGATTTAAATGGCAATCGTATAGACGTAGTTTATTGCTATGAACTGACAAAATATAACAGATTAATGTGTAATGCAAGAGTGAAATAGCAACAGTTCATACTTATTCACAACAGAAACACAGGAAATGAAATACAGCCTAATGTAAGGCACAGTAATACAACTACTGGAAGCTTTTTTAAAAATCTTTTTCAATGTTGGTGGCCTCTTTCTGTCAATGCAGTGGGAATCGGAACTGTTACAGCTGTCTTGTACCTACATAGTGAATACAAAACATGTTTGCCGTAGGTTTTACTGTTTCATGTGACTTTCCCGGCGGCGATTATCGAGTTTGAGATCGAATCGAGGTGATAATATCCACAGGGCAAATTTTTTAAAGTAAAATTAAATTTTCGATTATTATTACCAAAGTCATCATCGATGTGGCATTGTGGGTAATCTAAGTTCTATTAGGAACGGAGAAGATTTTAAGATTCTATTCAATAATTTGTATTTACCCACTGTTTTATTTAGTGTATTTAAACTGTATTTAATTGTATCTTGGTGTTAAGGGAATTGTCTACTGAAAAGGTAAATTTTTTATTTTTTTCGAACTTTATTTTTTCACATTATTTAAACCCTTTTTCTTATATGAACACAATAAACACATTAGAACTAATTTCTGATCCACTATTTTTAACTCTATAAATGTGTAGAATATTATTTATAAGAATTATTAAACTGTATATTTTCTTTTAATTGCTTTCTAACTTATCATACATCAAATGATTTATAAGTTATTAATATTATAATGAAGATATTAAAAATCGAATAAAAGAATTAATCTTCTAATATGTTACACGAAGATGTTCGAATGTTTACGAAGTTAAACGTTCTCTTCTTTAAACTTGTATACAAGAATATTTTATATATTGTTAATAAAAGGTTGTATTTGTATTCATTTTATAACCTCAAAGCAAATATTATAACTTATTATAGATTACATTCTAGTTCTTTAACTCATATTTTAAGACAATCAACTTCACAAGACTTATATTGATTGAAGTTGTAAACATAACCCCAAAGTATAATCTACGCTAGGTTTTGTTTTAGTAATACAGATGATGGGTGAAATCAGCTGTTATATTATATTGTTGCTCACGTACGTACTGCTACGCCGCACACACGCACACTTTTTAATTTCTCGGGTTCGCAAGGTATTTTGCTACGTCGCACCCGCCTTTATTTTCAATTTGATTTGCCCTTAATATTTTGCGCGTATACGTGGACAAG
>JAGFPH010007311.1:5373-19832 GCA_018207615.1 Philaenus spumarius | reverse complement strand
AATAATTACTCAATATTCACCAAACTTGGTAAACATATAATTTAGGTTATTGTGTGTATTGCATATTTTTTTAAAGAATTATCGTCTGCAAACGTTTTATCAAATAACACGTCAGAGCTAAGGCGAACCGTGCTTACGCGGCGTGTCATGGTACCAGAGTGACGTCACATAGGAGGGGGGCGAGAGGAAGTTTGGGACAGTCGGCGAGCGTCAACATCAAAGGAGTGGTCCAGCCCTTGTATTCTATAGCCCTGACTTTGCACACCAACCCCCCTATTGGGAGTATTTTCAAACACAATGTATTGCGTGTTTTGTTAAAGTATTTTTGTTGAACCTTCATAGTTTTCTTATTCAACAGATCAGATCAAGCTCACAAGAGAGTAAGGCTGTAACCTACTGCATCCATGCGTATTGTACGTTGTAGTTTAATCAAGTAAATCTAAATATCAGTATGCATGCAATGCACAATGATGTAAAATATGTTGCTGGATCCTCTGTTGTGTCGTATATTTTATAATTTAATTTGCACTTTTTAAACAGAGTATTCATTTTTAATACTAAATTTTGGTATTTCTGGGGGGAGGGCTTAAACGAAACAAATTACGGTATTGGCATCATATAATAAGAAAGGAAATGCAAATGTTCTCTATAAACATAACAATTATTTTTTACTCTTGATTATAAAATAGCAATTCGTCGAGCGCCCGCGTGTCATTGTTCTTGATTCATACAGTTATGCATTTTACAACTAAACTACGAATCTCATAAAAAAAGTTTCGAACAAAAAATTTTATTCATACGATTTTCTACAACTTTGCCGCAGACGTAATCTTGCTGCCCAAAAAAACAAAAACAAAATCCTCGCTTGGTGAAAAATTCAATACACAGCGGATTTGAATTAAATTACCATTTAGGTATTTGTTCTTTTGTTCATTATTTGCTGCCGTCTGAAAAATAAAAAAGTCATATCATTGGAATCAGTAGCATTTTCTGAAGACAGTGGTATAATTTTATTTCACAATGCTCTGTAGGCGGATTCACAAGCACCAGATAAAGCACACTACCATCATTGCATTTGGATAACCTAATAGAACTCCGATCCAATGCATTATTCCGATCCACGGAAATTCGACGATAGTGGCGCGATCTATGGGGCAAACGATGAAAGCTGTTGGTAGTACCAATGCCTTGAATGATTTCTCCCTAGCGCTACCCCGCGGCGCGATCATGCAATATTTTCCCGACAACCTTTTTTTCGCCACCGTATGCATGCATAATCTATTTTATTATACACTAGCTGGCCCGACCCGGTTTTGCACGGATAGACAAATCAACCTGATACTAATAATTAGCCCAAGTGTTTTAGTTCATTGTAAAAAAAAAGTTCATTGTATGCCTAACCTAAAATTATATTCAGTTTTTGATCCAAATCAGTTGTTGATCAAAATCAGTTGTTTTAAGCTTTTCATACGAACAGCTGTTTTTTGTGCCCCTGATAAAATCAAAAGAAATCTTTCTTCTTCTTCCTTAAGATTGACCTTCCATAAGATTAACTTTGAAACTTTGAGGGCCACTGGGGCGTAGCCGTAATGTCATAGGACTTCGGTAAATGGCCTAAAACCTTCCAAGGGTTAACCTGTGTTACTATGCAAAATTTCAAAGCAATCGGATGGACGGTTTGGTAACGCATAAAGGACAAATATACAAACGTACAAACAGACGGACATACATTGAATTTTATATATATAGATGATATATGCTACCATGCGCTTCAAAACTTTACATGACGGGTGTAAGTTGTAGAAATAACTACAGCACGAATTAGCAACACCGATATTCCTACCACCCGCCTAATTTCATGGCCCCGAGTTTGGATACACTATATATATAAACTAGATGATAAACTGTGATGAACTACATCTTGTGTTCTTTTTATTTTCTAATCTTCTGGATTTCTGACATTATTTAAATTGTTTGCCGATTATTTTTATAATTTTTTACCTTTAAGCATTATTTTTGAAATAAAATTGTTGTTATTATAATATGGTGTGCATGACTCCTGTCCATGTACAAGCCGTGTGCCTAATTATTGGGTTCTAATCGATATGATATATATTTATTTGACAGCTCCTTTTATGATTTGTAGTTTTTACTGAATGATTATATATTTTACAATCCTAGTGTTTGAGTTAAACACTTATAAAACGTTACACGTTAAAACTGTCTGGTTAAAGTTATTTGTAATACAAAATGGTGGGTTGTCTAGAAACGAATCGTTTTAGTACCTACGCTATCCAATTACGAAACTTGTATTTAAAAACACTTATATTTCAGTGTAGTTTAACTGTAATTGATGTAAATATTAGATAATATACTGTATACAGACATTTCTTTAAACACCTGCTGATTTAATTCAAACGCATTGGTTACAAAATTATAATAAAATTAAATTACAAGTGAAAAAAATAGGCCAAGTCCGGGAGTTGAACCCGGGACCTTTACGTTTGCATCGTAATGCTCTACCAACTGAGCTACCCTGATCGCTCCAGATATTAGTCGATGTTATCTCACTTGTACGGCTTTACTGCAATTATTGAACTAACAGACTGAATACCTCGTGCATACGACATTGAAAACAATCTTATTCTTATTTTGCATCTTACAGTGGTGTTGTTATTATAATTTTATTTTTTTCCGTTACACACTTCCTCAGCAAGGGATATTTATTTTTTTTAATTATTATAATTTTAGATTAGCTTTTGGTTATATAGGGTACTAAATTATTGTTGAACGGAAAAAAGCTTAAACAGAATATTGCATTCCAAGAATTATTGTACTCCAATAGATGATATTATCAATAAAGCTATTATTATAACAAATAAATGCAAAATTTACGCTAGTAAACTGTTTTACAATAAATCTATGCAAGCAGTCTTAATAAATGATCAACAATTGCAAAATTATTCTGTAAACGTGAATTATTGAGTGTTACTTCACTAGTTGTTGGGTTTTAAATTTAAAACATAATTGAAACTGTTTCTAAATACAAACTTTCAGAAAGGATTGCGGAATAGTTTGCATATAGTTGATGGTGTAGTCGTGGATGTGACAACCAGTCTGGGAAACTGTTTTGAGTGTAAATCAAAATAACAATTAAACTATGTGAATCTGTTATTTGAAAATTTTAGCCTGTACGGTGTAAAATACATGTACCATTCTAGATGGTCTATAATATTTGGTAGTACTAAATAATTGTAGAGAGAGCAAGGTAACCTATTACAAAGGTACGAATATGGGCACCTTTTGGCCCTTTTAGATTTAAAAATATCGACTCTACCAAATCCTCTGGCACCTCCCTTCAACATGGGCGCCCATATGATATTTTCTAGGGGGGGGGGGGGGGGCCCTTGCGACGGGGGGATGGGGCGTAACACATTCACTGCTAAGGATGCACATGTGAGCTTAACACTGAACACTATGAGAAGCGGCCGACGCACAGTACATTGCGTGCTTCACACGCCAACCCCCATATCGGAAGTATTTACAATACACAATACATTGCGTGCTTCGCACGCCAACCCCCATACTGGAAGTATTTACAATACACAGTGCAATGCGTGCTTCGTACTCCAACACCCATACTGGGGGCTAGGGGGGGGGGGGCCCTCTGCCCATAGGTATGGGCGCCCATGCGCCTCAAGTTGGGCGAACAATTGTTTCGTCAAATAAAATAAGGCCTACATATTTGCTTTGAATTCTCAAATAATAGGGCATAAAAAGTCTAAAAAATTACCTTTTTCTAATTTACCCAAATTTATAACTTATTCAAAAAATAATTATGATACGACTGGTTTCGTGCGCAATACATGTATATTTAAAGGTTTTTGAGATAGCTGACTAAGAGTTTTGAGTAAAAACAAAATAAAATTTGTGGTTGTGACGCTTTTAGGGAAAATGTTGTTACATTAAAATTGTTTTTTAAATTTGACATGTTTATTTGATGTTATTAATTTTTTGTCGAATTCCCATTTTTGTTATAACTTTACTGGGTTAAAATATCATAACAAGTTTTCATTACACATCACTATTTTATGAAATGCGTGTACTAAGACAGCATACAGCTCATGTTTTAAACCGACATAAAAAATATACTCGAATCAAGTGTTAAATTGTCTCTGACATTTCATCAGAAAAAGAGGTTGTATTTTGTAACCGACCCGGGTTAAAAACCCCGGCGAAGTCCCCCGCCTAACTGCTACGTCAAAGTTTCGTTTCTAAAGTGTTAATTCGGAAACCTTTTGCTTTACGAGTTGTGTGCCCTTTGTACTTTAGTAATTAACAGCGCTTTGCAAAGTTCCTACTATTCAACACTTCATTCGGAGTTGTGTTTGTCTTTAGACAACTCTTACGATCACTGTATCACCTACGTGTATCATTTTACAAAACACGTACTCTCGACTGTTTGCGGCTGTTTTTGTGCAACACTTTAACTCTAAGATACAGTTAAAATGTATTAAACAAAACAATGGATAAATACAAATTACTTAATATTTCAAAAATAAAGTAATAAATTCAATGTTAACCTATGTTTAGTTATTTAGTTCAGATGGATGCTGTGTTTTTTCTAAGGCTATAAGGGGATTGTCTACTAAAAAATAAAAAATCTCCATTTCCTTAAAATTCTTACTTTTTACGTTTTTATACGTTAACTAAGCCTGGATGAAGAAGAATGTGCAATTTAAAAATTTTACAAAATTTATGTAAGTATATAATATATAATAAGTTTTAAATTTTAGTACAATTTTCTGCCAATCCTAACGTAACACTTTCACTTAAATTTGTCGACGCGTTCCTCCATTATCGAGTTCTATTTCAGTACTGGATTCATCCGTTATGGAATCATCTAGATATAGTTAGCCACGCCCCTCCTCCTACTACCGGTACTGCATCTTATGTAACCTGTTACGTAATATGTTATGCAACACGTTATGTAATATAAACCGACTCTTTTATTTTATTTTTTAATATTTCCAACAATTTGAAAGAAATAACTTTCCAAAATCTGAAATTGTTGAAAATATTAAAAATAAAATAAAAGTGAAGGTTTATATTACATAACGTGTTACATAACGTGTTGCATAACAGGTTACATAAGAAGCAGTACCGGTAGTAGGAGGAGGGGCGTGGCTAACTATATCTAGACGATTCCATAACGGATGAATCCAGTACTGAAATAGGTCTCGATAATGGAGGAACTCCTAAACGCGTCGACAAATTTAAGTGAAAGTGTTACGTTAGGATTGGCAGAAAATTGTACTAAAATTTAAAACTTATTATATATTATATACTTACATAAATTTTGTAAAATTTTTAAATTGCACATTCTTCTTCATCCAGGCTTAGTTAACGTATAAAAACGTAAAAAGTAAGAATTTTAAGGAAATGGAGATTTTTTATTTTTTAGTAGACAATCCCCTTATAGCCTTAGAAAAAACACAGCATCCATCTGAACTAAATAACTAAACATAGGTTAACATTGAATTTATTACTTTATTTTTGAAATATTAAGTAATTTGTATTTATCCATTGTTTTGTTTAATACATTTTAACTGTATCTTAGAGTTAAAGTGTTGCACAAAAACAGCCGCAAACAGTCGAGAGTACGTGTTTTGTAAAATGATACACGTAGGTGATACAGTGATCGTAAGAGTTGTCTAAAGACAAACACAACTCCGAATGAAGTGTTGAATAGTAGGAACTTTGCAAAGCGCTGTTAATTACTAAAGTACAAAGGGCACACAACTCGTAAAGCAAAAGGTTTCCGAATTAACACTTTAGAAACGAAACTTTGACGTAGCAGTTAGGCGGGGGACTGCGCCGGGGTTTTTAACCCGGGTCGGTTACAAAATACAACCTCTTTTTCTGATGAAATGTCAGAGACAATTTAACACTTGATTCGCGTATATTTTGTATGTCGGTTTAAAACATGAGCTGTGTGCTGTCTTAGTACACGCATTTCATAAAATAGTGATGTATAATGGAAACTTGTTATGATATTTTAACCCAGTAAAGTTATAACAAAAATTGGAATTCGACAAAAAATTAATAACATCAAATAAACATGTCAAATTTAAAAAATGTTTTTAATGTAACAACATTTTCCCTAAAAGCGTCACAACCGCTAATTTTATTTTGTTTTTACTCAAAACTCTTAGTCAGCTATCTCAAAAACCTTTAAATATACATGTATTGCGCACGAAACCAGTCGTATCATAATTATTTTTTGAATAAGTTATAAATTTGGGTAAATTAGAAAAAGGTAATTTTTTAGACTTTTTATGCCCTATTATTTGAGAATTCAAAGCAAATATGTAGGCCTTATTTTATTTGACGAAAAAATTGTTCGCCCAACTTGAGGCGCATGGGCGCCCATACCTATGGGCAGAGGGCCCCCCCCCCCCTAGCCCCCAGTATGGGTGTTGGAGTACGAAGCACGCATTGCACTATGTATTGTAAATACTTCCAGTATGGGGGTTGGCGTGCGAAGCACGCAATGTATTGTGTATTGTAAATACTTCCGGTATGGAGGGTGGCGTGCGAAGCACGCAATGCACTGTGTATTGAAAATACTCCCAGTACGGGTGTGGCGTGCGAAGCACGCAATGTACTGTGCGTCGGCCGCTTCTCATAGTGTTCAGTGTTAAGCTCACATGTGCGTCCTTAGCAGTGAATGTGTTACGCCCCATACCCCGGTCTAGCCCCCCCCCCTAGAAAATATCATATGGGCGCCCATGTTGAAGGGAGGTGCCAGAGGATTTGGTAGAGTCGATATTTTTAAATCTAAAAGGGCCAAAAGGTGCCCATATTCGTACCTTTGTAATAGGTTACCTTGCTCTCTCTACAACTATTTAGTACTTCCAAATATTATAGACCATCTAGAATGGTACATGTATTTTACACCGTACAGGCTAAAATTTTCAAATAACAGATAGTTTAATTGTTATTTTGATTTACACTCAAAACAGTTTCCCAGACTGGTTGTCACCTCCACGACTACACCATCAACTATATGCAAACTATTCCGCAATCCTTTCTGAAAGTTTGTATTTAGAAACAGTTTCAATTATGTTTTAAATTTAAAACCCAACAACTAGTGAAGTAACACTCAATAATTCACGTTTACAGAATAATTTTGCAATTGTTGATAATTTATTAAGACTGCTTGCATAGATTTATTGTAAAACAGTTTACTAGCGTAAATTTTGCATTTATTTGTTATAATAATAGCTTTATTGATAATATCATCTATTGGAGTACAATAATTCTTGGAATGCAATATTCTTTTTAAGCTTTTTTCCGTTCAACAATAATTTAGTACCCTATATAACCAAAAGCTAATCTAAAATTATAATAATTAAAAAAAATAAATATCCATTGCTGAGGAAGTGTGTAACGGAAAAAAATAAAATTATAATAACAACACCACTGTAAGATGCAAAATAAGAATAAGATTGTTTTCAATGTCGTATACACGAGGTATTCAGTCTGTTAGTTCAATAATTGCAGTAAAACCGTACAAGTGAGATAACATCGACTAATATCTGGAGCGATCAGGGTAGCTCAGTTGGTAGAGCATTACGATGCAAACGTAAAGGTCCCGGGTTCAACTCCCGGACTTGGCCTATTTTTTTCACTTGTAATTTAATTTTATTATAATTTTGTAACCAATGCGTTTGAATTAAATCAGCAGGTGTTTAAAGAAATGTCTGTATACAGTATATTATCTAATATTTACATCAATTACAGTTAAACTACACTGAAATATAAGTGTTTTTAAATACAAGTTTCGTAATTGGATAGCGTAGGTACTAAAACGATTCGTTTCTAGACAACCCACCATTTTGTATTAGAAATAACTTTAACCAGACAGTTTTAACGTGTAACGTTTTATAAGTGTTTAACTCAAACACTAGGATTGTAAAATATATAATCATTCAGTAAAAACTACAAATCATAAAAGGAGCTGTCAAATAAATATATATCATATCGATTAGAACCCAATAATTAGGCACACGGCTTGTACATGGACAGGAGTCATGCACACCATATTATAATAACAACAATTTTATTTCAAAAATAATGCTTAAAGGTATAAAATTATAAAAATAATCGGCAAACAATTTAAATAATGTCAGAAATCCAGAAGATTAGAAAATAAAAAGAACACAAGATGTAGTTCATCACAGTTTATCATCTAGTTTATATATATATATAGTGTATCCAAACTCGGGGCCATGAAATTAGGCGGGTGTTAGAAATATCGGTGTTGCCAATTCGTGCTGTAGTTATTTCTACAACTTACACCCGTCATGTAAAGTTTTGAAGCGCATGGTAGCATATATCATCTATATATATATATAAAATTCAATGTATGTCCGTCTGTTTGTACGTTTGTATATTTGTTCTTTATGCGTTACCAAACCGTCCATCCGATTGCTTTGAAATTTTGCATAGTAACACAGGTTAACCCTTGGAAGGTTTTAGGACATTTACCGAAGTCCTATGACATTACGGCTACGCCCCAGTGGCCCTCAAAGTTTCAATGTTAATCTTATGGAAGGTCAATCTTAAGGAAGAAGAAGAAAGATTTCTTTTGATTTTATCAGGGGCACAAAAAACAGCTGTTCGTATGAAAAGCTTAAAACAGCTGATTTTGATCAACAACTGATTTGGATCAAAAACTGAATATAATTTTAGGTTAGGCATACAATGAACTTTTTTTTTACAATGAACTAAAACACTTGGGCTAATTATTAGTATCAGGTTGATTTGTCTATCCGTGCAAAACCGGGTCGGGCCAGCTAGTGTATAATAAAATAGATTATGCATGCATACGGCGGCAGTGTGGCGAAAAAAAGGTTGTCGGGAAAATATTGCATGATCGCGCCGCGGGGTAGCGCTAGGGAGAAATCATTCGTGGCATTGGTACTACCCACAGCTTTCATCGTTTGCCCCATAGATCGCGCCACTATCGTCGAATTTCCGTGGATCGGAATAATGCATTGGATCGGAGTTCTATTAGGTTATCCAAATGCAATGATGGTAGTGTGCTTTCTCTGGTGCTTGTGAATCCGCCTACAGAGCATTGTGAAATAAAATTTTACCACTGTCTTCAGAAAATGCTACTGATTCCAATGATATAACTTTTTTATTTTTCAGACGGCAGCAAATAATGAACAAAAGAATAAATACCTAAATGGTAATTTAATTCAAATCCGCTGTGTATTGAATTTTTCACCAAGCGAGGATTTTGTTTTTGTTTTTTGGGCAGCAAGATTACGTCTGCGGCAAAGTTGTAAAAAATCGTATGAATAAAATTTTTTGTTCGAAACATTTTTTATGAGATTCGTAGTTTAGTTGTAAAATGCATAACTGTATGAATCAAGAACAATGACACGCGGCCGCTCGACGAATTGCTATTTTATAATCAAGAGTAAAAAATAATTGTTATGTTTATAGAGAACATTTGCATTTCCTTTCTTATTATATGATGCCAATACCATAATTTGTTTCGTTTAAGCCCTCCCCCCAGAAATACCAAAATTTAGTAGTAAAAATTAATACTCTGTTTAAAAAGTGCAAATTAAATTATAAAATAGACAACACAACAGAGGATCCAGCAACATATTTTACATCATTGTGCATTGCATGCATACTTGCATACTGATATTTAGATTTACTTGATTAAACTACAACGTACAATACACATGGATGCAGTAGGTTACAGCCTTACTCTCTTGTGAGCTTGATCTGATCTATTAAATAAGAAAACTATGAAGGTTCAACAAAAATACTTTAACGAAACACGCAATACATTGTGTTTGAAAATACTCCCAATAGGGGGGGTTGGTGTGCAAAGTACGCAATGCATTGTGTATTGACAACACTCCTGGAAATAACCGTACAAAAATTAACCCTTAATTTGTTGTTTTTCTACAACAGTGTTTCTTTCGCCTACCGAAAAAATAATAAATCATCTTGTACTTGGTAAAATGGGAAGTCACAGTGCAATTTAAATATTCGCGTATACAGTATTCATATTGTAAATACTTGGATTTATTCGGTACAAAATTTAAAAATCAAAGCACTCGCCAGCAATAAAATCACAATCGTGTTGAAGGAAGGAGGCCGGCCATTACTGGCGTATTCAATATCGTAGACTTAACATTTGCCAATAAAAGCGGGGCGCTATTTGAATAACTCACCATACAGCTAGGTTTTAAGACGCACGGGAATTGTATATTGATGTATAGAATACTGCTAACGTCCACTGGAAAATACAAAACCTCGCGAAACGACAGACTCTGCAGTTTTGAAATATCAAAGAGGATACGAAACGACTGTATTCCGACCGCAAAGTATTTTTATACGACTTTTACTTGTAAATAATTTCAACATAATGTTTCAATAAACCGCACATGTTTCACTATTTGTATTGGTTTATACTTATGCTAGGGTTACGGTATATTGTACATTTATTTCATATTCCAATAATGTGACAATTTCTTTCTTCCATGAAAACATATTAGTTCCTTAAAAATTATACAACAGCAAATAAAGTTACACTTAGTACTTTGATTGTTTAAGTTTTTTTACAACTGGTTGGTATATTTAGCTACTACTTTTGATTCTAATAAAAATGTTTAATAACTTTTTCTTTTTTTTTATGAGTACCATTAACAAACAATCAACAATTTATCTATATATATAAAATTCAATGTATGTCCGTCTGTTTGTACGTTTGTCTGTACGTTTGTCTGTTTGTATGTTTGTCCTTTATGCGTTACCAAACCGTCCATCCGATTGCTTTGAAATTTTGCATAGTAACACAGGTTAACCCTGGGAAGGTTTTAGGCCATTTACCGAAGTCCTAGGACATTAGGGCTACGCCCCAGTGGCCCTCAAAGTTTCAATGTTAATCTTATGGAAGGTCAATCTTAAGGAAGAAGAAGAAAGATTTCTTTTGATTTTATCAGGGGCACAAAAAACAGCTGTTCGTATGAAAAGCTTAAAACAGCTGATTTTGATCAACAACTGATTTGGATCAAAAACTTAATATAATTTTAGGTTAGGCCTACAATGAACTAAAACACCAATTAATTATTGGGCTAATTATTTAAGATATATAAAAGCCAAATACCACTCACTGACTGAACACTTAAAAAGAATACAATTACTTTAAAAAGACTGAAAATACCAACCACCACGGACAACGCCGTACGGGTCAGCTAGTAATATATAAATAACTTAATTCCTTGTACTGCTCGCAGTCGTATTGCGATCACTCTGTTCGGTGACGAACGTTTCGCCTATTTTTCATGCATTTTCAAACCGTTCAAAATTTTAAATTGATTTGCATTTAACTAAATCGGCTTATTTATGCCCCATTACGTGTGTTTGTGTTTTTGTTTGTGGAGTGTGTATGTGTAATTTATACATTTTTAACGCGCATTAAACAAATGCAAATCATTTTATTTTCAATGCATAATGCATTGCGACCTTCGCACGCCTATTGGGAGTATTTTCAATACACTATGCATAGCGTGCTTCGCATGCCAACACCCCGTATTGGAGGGATTTTCAACACACAATGCATTGCGTGCTTCGCACGCCAACTCCCGTATGAGAGCATTTTCAATACACATTGCATTGCGTGCTTCGCACGCCAAGCCCCCGTATTGGAGGGATTTCCAATACACATTGCATTGCGTGCTTCGCGCGCCAACCCACATATTAGAAGAATTTTCAATACAAAATGCATTGCGTGCTTCGCACGCCAACCCACATATTGGGAGAATTTTCAATACACAATGCATTGCGTGCGTCGCACGCCATCGCTCGTATTTTGAGTATTTTCAATACACGGTGCATTGCGTGTTTCGCACGCCAACCCGCGTATTAGGAGTATTTTCAATACACAACGCATTGCGTGCTTCAAACGCCAAACCGCATATTGGGAGAATTTTCAATACACAGTGCATAGCGTACTTCGCACGCCAACCTACCTTATTGGAGGGATTTTCGATACACAATGCATTGCGTACTTCGCACGCCAACCCCCGTATTGGAGGGATTTTCAATATACAGTACATTGCGTGTTTCGCACGCCAACCCCCGTATGGGAGTATTTTCAATACACAATGCATTGCGTGTTTCGCACGCCAACCCCCGTATTGGAGGGATCTTCAATACACAGTGCATAGCGTGCTTCGCACGTCAACCCACGTATTGGGAGAATTTTCAATACACAATGCATTGCGTGCTTCGCACGCCAACCCCCTCTCAGGTATTAGAGGGATTTTCAATATACAATGCATAGCGTGATTCGCACGCCAACCCGCATATTGGGAGAATTTTCAATACACAGAGAATTGCGTGCTTCGCACGCCAATTTTAAGCCTATGCGCTATGGAAGCACTTGTGCGTCCGCTTTAAAATATTAGTGATTATTACGTAGCAAGGTTAAAAAATAAACTAATTTCTGCTCATTTAGACTATAAATTTAAGAAATAAAAGGTCAGCTCCGGGCGTAGGAAATACGAAATTTGCGTAGCAGTGAACTACATTAAATCCAGTCGATGCAGCATTCGACTATTCCGTAATTGATAATTTACAGAGCTCTGACAGACAGAACTAGCCTCGGCGAAAGTCATCAGCTTCCTTCCCACTCGTACGCCTACAGGAGATTGGAATTATAATTGCTTTAATTTTCAATATTCCGCGAGTAAAAACCCATTTTCAATTTTAATTTCACTACCTCGCAGTGGAAAAGTGAAAGTTTAATTTCCAGTATTTTTATAATGTACAACTGCACGTTCATTACAGTTCCTAGAAACAGCTACGTTTGTACAGATTTTGTTCAAATTTGTAAATTAGTATTGTATTTATTTGAATAAAAATTTGTGTTTGGTTATTGCAGCTAATGCATTACTGAAAATAGAGCTACAAAATTGAAGAATGTGTGCATTATCAAGTTTTTATGGATTTAATATAGTACTAGGGGACACCCCTGCGTGCTCCGCACGCCAACCTCGTTGGAACCTTCCGTACACATAAGCATCTTATGATTTCTTTATAATAACCTACATGTACCTATAGGGATTTTTGGACGTCAGGATTCGAATGCGCTAGGTTTTATATCTGCAAAAAATCGCTACGTATCTCTTTTATTTCTGTAAAGGTAATATAAATTATCTAATTGTTTATTTTTAATAATTATTTGATATTTCTAAAATACGTAAAAAATATCAAATATGGCCTATTCGTTCGATATTACATAACCTACATGTACCTATGGCGGTTTTTGGACGGCAGGATTCGAATGCGCTAGCGTTTATGCCCGCAAAAATCGCTAAGTAGTTATTTTTTACCTTATGTAAAATAAAGTCTTTTGTTTCGCCTATGTAAACAAAGTCTTTGAAAGCCAAAGATGTATATACCGTAATTTAATGTATATACTGGTACAAATTATTATATTAACTTCTGTAATTTGTGAAATATCTGGATTGTACCTATAGTGTATCTGTTCGCCTACTTAGTGACTTCAAAGGTGGTATATAAAAGAAGTTCGGAGTTAACATAGGCGAAAAGAGCTACTTAGCGCATTTTTGCAGACATAAGACCTAGCGCATTCGATTCCCGACGTCAAAAAACCCCTATATGCAAATTTTCATCCAAATCGTTAAAGCCGTTAGCGAGATCCCCGAAATAAATTTACATACAAATATACAAGAATTGCTCGTTTAATAAGATTAGATTAAAGTCCGGCCGCCAATTTTATTTCATTTAAGGGATTAAAAATGGAAAACCCCGTATACATACATGGCTCTACCTAGGAATAAGGAACATTCATGCAAAAAATCATCAAAATCAATCAAGGCGTTTGGCCGTAATCGTGAGACAGACAGGCACACAGACACACAGACGAAATGCCGAACGGTCGAGCTAAAACGGAGACCTCGTTTCGCTCGGTCAATAATCGCTTATTTTTGTTAAGATAGATCATTGTTAGGTCAAACTTCATGCCAAGTTTGAACTCAACCAGTCAAACATTTCTCTGGATATGAATTATTTTGTAAAACAAAATGGCGCATATCTGGAAAACGAAGCGTTTTCAGGCCTATGTTTATACGAACTTTTTTCCTTATTAGCGAATTTCCATAGGAAAAATGAGCTATTGCAGTGGCCCTTATGGTGAGATCCAAGGTCGGGAGTAGCAAATGAGCACCGATCATGGCTCCCAGAACACGTTTTGGGGTGTCATTAAAATTCATATATATATATGTATATATATATATGTATATATATATATATATATATTCCCGGTTTCGCTTCTTACGTTGATCGCTGAAAAAATACACATGCAAGTGGCTCTCTGTTGGAAAATATCATATCTCAAG
>JAGFPH010007310.1:0-33721 GCA_018207615.1 Philaenus spumarius | reverse complement strand
TGTTCGGTAATTTTGGAGAAATCGTGATTTAGTAATTTTTACCCCCCAAATCCCCCTAAAATTTCCAATTTTTTAAAACCCGTTTTTAGTGAACACTTATGGCCCTAGAGGAAGCTACATACTAAATTTCATTCCAATCCGTTCGGTAGTTTTGAAGAAATAGTGATTTCATAACTTTGATCCCCCCAAACTCCCCCTAAAATTTCGAATTTTCTCAAACACTTTCTTAGTGAGCACCTATGGCCCTAGAGGAAGCTACAAACTAAATTTCATTTCAATCCGTTCGATAGTTTTTGAGAAATCGTGATGAGTGGGTCAGTGAATGAGTGAGTGAGTGGTATTTCGCTTTTATATATATAGATTGGAAGTGCCCTTGTGATAATGCTAGTTCAAGCCTTAAATAAGTATAGCTGTAAACATTTAAAATTTTAGTTTTGTCTTTTTCTTTAATGAGCTAAATTCTAAATAGTTGTGCCTTATATGCCTGCCTACAGCTCAACCATGTTCCTGAGGTTTAGTTTCTACTCCTTCCAGAGTTTGCTTGTAGTTGCTATAGCATTAGCTTATGATTGGTATAGAGTTAGCTTATGGTTGTTATAGAATTAGCTTATGATTGCTATAGAGTTACCTTATAGTCGTTATATACCTTATGTTTTCTATAGAATTAGCTTGTATTTGCTACGGCTTAGCTTATATGTGATACAGTTAGCTTGTATTTGATAAATTATTAGAAAGGAAAAAGCATTGTAGTCCTGCTTATTACAACAATAATTGTCTGGAAAATATTTTGAATAATTCCAAAGACAAAGTAAATAACTTGTAAAAAAAGTGGAGTGTACAAATTAGGCAGCTAAATTTGTAATGCAGCTTATGTATGACAAACAGGTCGTTGTTTTAAAACTATATAGATTAAGTGAACACAACAAAAGTTTGAGGTTGGACTATGTAGGTGCTATGCAGTTGTTATAGAATTAACTTATATTTTCTATAGAGTTAGTTTTAAAGGTCGTATGGAGTTCGCTTATAGATGCTATAGAGGTTCGCTTGTGGTTGCTATAGAGTTAGCTTTATAGGTCCTATATGGTTAGCTTATATGTGATGTAGAGTTAGCTCGAATGTGCTGCAGAGGTAAAGCTTGTGGTTGCTATAGAGTTAGTTAATAGTTGCTATACAGTTAGCTTGTGGTTGCTCTAGAGTTAACTTGCAGTTCCTTTGGTTCGATCGGATTACGTGTATTTTGGTAGTGTTTTTTGTTAAATGTGATGTTTTAGCGACTAAACTTTAACTTTAAGTATCCTTTCGTTGCAAGAAAATGTGTCATAATTCGTTAAACATGGTATTGTAAGTAGAATACTTTCAAAGTTTTAGAAATAAACCAGAAACCCTGTGATTTATTTTATAAAAATGTGTTAAAAAACAAAACAAAACAGAGTTCCATTATCTAAGCGCCTTTACCGTGTAATATATTTGTAAATTAAATATAAAGTTTGAACGAAAAATAAACTTTTTACGATTTCTGCGGGGGGGGAAGTACAAGAAAGGCTGTGTCAGTACTTAAAAGGGTTCGAGGGCTGAGCGTAAATTGAAAATAACACTTTTTGACCCTCCGTTTTCGACGAAGTGGTGAACAATACACTGTTTTCATTAAACAGTTTTAAAATCATGGTAGTTTTCGGTTTTAATTTACCCGCTGTTTAGCGGAATCTTATTTTGGCGCGAGTCGAGAATGCACTTAAAAGGGAAGATTTTCCTTTTAGTTCAGCCATTAACCCCAATATCAATCCACCTGTGTATTGAAGCTGTCTCGACTTTTAGTACGTTAGAAAAGCAAGTACGAACAGCAAATTGCTATTTGAGATTCGTTCCGTTCTAATTTGTTTATTTCCCTGCAGTGAACGTGTCAATATATAATTGCCTCGTGTCACTTCTCTTATTACGTAACCAAGCGAAGTCCGACGCTGACATTAATTATTTGTATTTCTTACTTATTTAAACACCTTTTGCCGTACTTTTTTTAAAAATAATCACTTGTTAATATTAATCTGTAAAAGTAAAAAAAAAATGTTAAGTAAATTTGCGCGGTTGTGGAGTCCTCGTCAGGAACGAAGTTCATCACGTCTTTTCTTCAATTCTTAACATACACAGTTACACACATAATTTTAATTTTCCAATTGCCGTTTATTAGCGAATTTCCATAGAAAAAATGAGCTATTGCAGTGGCGGCCCTTATGGTGAGGCCCAAGGTCGGGAGTAGCAAATGAGCACCGATCATGGTCCCCAGAACACGTTTTGGGAAGCCATTAAAATTCATAAATATATATGTATTCGTACTCTAGCGGCTGCATTTTAAGTCCGATTTGGTCCAAATTTGGTACACGTGTTGGTTTTCTATGTCGCTCGAACGAGTTCGGAAGTAACTATTTTTTGAGATGTTTACTAAGAGGATGAAAAGTTTTTAGAGTTTTTTCTAAGAATATAAATGTAGGATGTTATTCTGCACATTTTGTTTTTTTACGCGACCTTTTAGCTCGCTTGGTTCCCGCAAAATCGACCAAAATGTAAAATACCATAAAAGTACCCGGTACGAAACCAAGTGGTGGATACTCGCGAGGCCACTATAGGCAAACAAATTCTACTAATATATTGCGTACACACAGACAGCTGTTCAACGTCTTCGTGAGTAGACCCATTTCCCAAATTGTTGGTTGAATCCCTAAAACATAGGCATATGAACTTAATTTTGAAAATTTGCTCAACTCACGTCAGCGGTCCAGCTGCGTGCAATAATGGTGTAGAATTAATTATAACATCAAAGCTAAGATGGTAAACACAGTTTTAAATGTCCATTCATTGTAAATACATTCAATAAACATAAAATGTTGGTGCATCACTCTAGGCCTAACCTAAAATTATTGTTATTTTAAATGTATTTTACCTGACTTAACGGCAACGTACATACAATAATTTTAGGTTAGGCCTAGACTGATGAACCAACATTTTACATAAATACCTCAATTCCTTGTACTGCTCGCAGTCCAATTGCGAGCAGTACAAGGAATTAAGTTATTTATGTAAATTTATCCAGTCCAGTGAGGCAAATAAAATAAATTATGAACATTTTATGTTTATTGAATGAATTTCAACGCTTGACGACAACATCTGAACTACGCCGGACGGAATCGATCGTCTCTTAATTTAAATTGATGAACCAAAACACATGTTTCTTGAACGTGTTTACATTAATTGCCACAGCATCCAATTTTGTAAAGCTTCTTCGTTACTCGTTTTTATATTATCATTGCCATAGCAACCAATCGTTACGCATTTCATTTTCTATTTGTTAATAATAATAATAATAAAAATAGTAATCTGATATTGATAAAATAAACTGTAGCCTATTTTATATGTTGAACAAGAATAAATCTACCATTTTTAGTTGAACATGTTTGATTAAGGTTTTTAGGCGTATGACAAAATTGAAGAATGTATACAAAATATAATAATGTAGGCCTACTTTAGTGTTAAAAAATCTCGTCCGTAATTGCAACGGTTACTTAATTATAGTGTGAAGAAACGTACATTTTTAGCTGATTTAATATCCTCAATCTACTTATATAAAGCTAGACGGTAACACTGATTCACTGACATTAATTAATAGGCACTTCCCGTAATCGGAGCCCCCTCAACCTTATACTTGAATTACAGCTCTCGATAAGAAACTTTTGTAAAAATTGTCAGAATTTAACATTTTGAAAGCACCTTATGGGCGGAAAAGATTTTTTTAATTTTTTCATTTTTTCACTTTAAACGCGTTTTGTAAGAAAACGGTAAGAGATAGCAAACAATATTAAATACAGCAACAGTTGTAGAAAATTAAATTTCAAAACAGAGATTTTCCACCAGATTCAAGATCCAATCATCCATTTAGCCACTATTCATCCGAGAAGGGAGGCTCCGCCCAACGTCTTTAAAGCTAGACGGGTTCACTGATTCACTGACATAAACTATGAAGCACTTCCCGTAATCGGACCAATCTCGACCTCATACTTAAATTAAAGCTCTCGACGAAAAACCTTTGGGTAAATTGCCAGAATTTAACATTTTTTAATTTTGGGAACACCTTTTGGGCGGAAAAGGTTTTTCCGATTTTTTAATTGTTTTCATTTTTTCACTTTGAGCGCGTTTTGTAAGAAAACAGTAAGAGATAGCAAAAAATGTTAAATATAAAATTTGTAGAAAATTAAATTTCAAACGAGAGATTTTCCGTCAGATACAAAATAAAATCATCCATTTAGCCATTATTCACCAGAGAAGGGAGGCTCCGCCCAACGTCTTTAAAGTAGACGGGTTCACTGATTCACTGACATTAATTATGAAGCACTTCCCGTAATCGGACCCCCTTGACCTCATACTTGAATTAAAGCTCTCGACGAAAAATTGCTAAAAGTTAATATTTTTTATTTTGAAAGCACGTTTTGGGCGGGAAAGTTTTTTAATTTTAATGGTAAATCCACACAAATCTCCCATGTTAATCTTATGGAGATAATGTTTAATGAGTGTGAGTCAGCTGCCAAATAAAACAGCTGATTTATGCTCGGTCACCTATGTACAAACGAGCCAAAGATTAACAAGATTCTTTAGCGAATTTTTCAACTGCGAGCGAAGCGAAGCGTCCAGGGGCAGAGTCCCTAGTTGTTTATAATTTGGTTTAGAAACTCCCGGACAATGTCTTAGCCGATGTTTGAAAAGGCATTTTGTTTAAAAATCTACTTTCGTTATGGAAACTGATGATTAGAAGTATTTCTAAAAAAGTTAAAGAACACGCCCCCATACAAATAGAAGACGAATTCTTTATGTCTGCAACGGTTTCCGATTTATAGGACCAATAAAATATTGAGCATTTATTGTTCACTTTATTTTCAGCTGTAGCTATTACAATAAATCCCGTTTGTAGAAAATATCTCAAGTTACTAAAGGAAATTAAAGGAAAACTTCTAGGAAATGTTAGTTTGGTTTTCAATGTGTGTTATAGGTAGATTTAATTGATGCGTTTTCGAAAGTCGAAAATATTGACTTGTTTAGAGAATGTTTTCATAATTGGTTTAATTGTTTACAATATATTCTTGAACCTCCGTATGAGGGTATGTGTGGGTGTGTTTGTATATATATATAACTATAGTTAAAAAGTCTATATATGTGTGTGTTTAGTTGTACATATAGATAATTGAATCTGTATACTTAGTACAGTGTTCCTTTGTTGAAATTCTTGAATTCCTGTTTTAGGAAATGTATTTCAATATGTGTGTAATATTGTGTGTTAATAGGGAAGTAATTAATCTATCCCATTATGTATAGTATTTTTAACTTCCCGCTAAGAAAATTGAAAATTTTCTAAAATCGGTAAGTTATTAGTTTCACCCCGTTTTTCGAAAATCGAGTATTCATTAGATCTCGACGTTTTGAGGTCCTAGGAATCTTCCCTGACCACTCCCGAGAGGGTGTCACCCTGTCTGTATGTATGTGTGTGTGTATGTAAGTATGTGACCCGCTTATAACTTTTAAACGGCTTAACCGATTGGATCCTACCAAACGGCGTTCTAAAGAGTTCCATCAAACTTAGATTTCCTGAAAATTTCAAAGGTTCTGAGAAATTTCAAAAAAAACTAAGAAAAAAAATTTTTCAAATCAATTTTTTTTTAATAACTTTTAAACGGCTTTACCGATCAATTCCAAAATCTAATCAGCTTTTAACCTTGAAAAGCGACGTCGATCGCTACCAGTCCGGTCAAAATCGGTTAATTCGTTCGTGAGATATCGTAAACGAAAAAAAATAAAAAAAAGTATTTTTTCTCAATTTCTCCGAAATTTTTCTTCAGAAAAATTTTTGTTGTCGATTCTTTCAATGGACTCGAAAAACTGCATCGATTGCCCCAAATCGCATAAAAATCAGTTGATTCATTCGCGAGATATCGTGAACGAAAGAAAATTAAAAAAATTGTTTTTGCTCAATTTCTCCGAAACTTTTCATCTGAAAAATTTTTGTTGTTGATTCTTTCAATGGACTTAAAATCTGCATCGATTGCCGCAAATCGCATAAAAATCGGTTGATTCATTCAAAAGAGTTATGGCAGTTCAAAATTTCCAAAAATAGAGTAGTTAGCGGGAAGTTACAGGGATGGCCTTTAGGGTCAACCGTTTTCCAAATTTTTTTTACACTTTCACAAAATCTTTATTGATCTGTGCCGATATAGGTTTCGCCAGCTACGGCATTCTCGAAGGTAACTTAAAGACTAAAGGAACAACCAATTCAATCCTAAACCGCCTGGCTAAAGGATGTCCCGAAAGATGCGCACACACTATTAAAGAGGAAATATGCGCACACTAGGGATGATTGCTACTTGATTAGGGGTTGATAGGTCTTTGCAAATATTTTGATGCCGGGAATTTACAAACACTCTTACTTCGCGGGGAATAAACAACTTATTTATTAACACTTTCCATGCGGGCCTGAAATCACCTTCTTACCTGTCTGACGGACTACTTTTTTGTTTTTATTATGAACATATTTTGTTAAACCTAACCTAAACTTACCTAACCTAACCTAACCTACAGATGTAGTACATGTACTACATTAGCGGGAAGTCATTAAAAATCGATTATTATTGTTAATAAAGCAATAATAAATTATTATTAGCATACATTTAACAAAATATGTTCATAATTAAAAGAAAGAAGTTGTGTTTAATGATGTGTGCTCACATTTCCGTGTGCGCATCTTTCCGGTAACCGGCGAAAGTAGGCCATAATATCTTTAGGATGGAGGAGGGAAGAACTGGGCTATGACAAAGGTTGAAGAAGTGACGACTTACTTTAATCTATTTGTTCATTTAAAATAAACTTGAGTCCTGATTAATAAACCTCTTAATTTCAAACATTTCTAAAGCATCCAAATTATTACCCTTACAATTAGTTATTACAATTAATTGTTAACATCTATAGTTTTAATAGCGAATTTCCATAGGAAAAATGAGCTATTGCAGTGGTCCTTATGGGAAGATCCATGGTCGGGAGTAGCACATGAGCACCGATCATGGTCCCCAGAACACGTTTTTGGGTGTCTTTAAAAATCATATATATATATATGTACATGTAGATGTGTTCGCACTCTAGCGGCCGCATTTTAAGTCCGATTTGGTTCACATTTGGTACACATGTTGGTACGAGAATGAATTTAATTTTGTTTTTTCTACGTAAGTATATAAATGTAGGATGTTATTCTGCACATTTTGTTTTGTTACGTGACCTTATAGCTCGCTTGATTCCCCCAAAATCGATCACAACGTAAAATACCATAGAAGTACCCGGTTCAAAGCCATGTGGTGGATTCTACCCGAGGGATTGGCGTGCGAAGCACGCAATGTTTTGTGTGTGGAAGATACTCCCAATATTCGGAATGGCGTGCGAAACACGCAATGCATCGTGTATTGAAGATAATCCCAACATGCGGAATTGCGTGCGAAGCACGAAATGCTTTGTGTATTGAAGATACTTCCAATATGCGGAATGGCGTGCGAACCATTTTGCAGCTATTCAACACCGTCGTGAGTAGACCTATTTCCCAAATTGTTGTTTAAAACCCTAAAACATAGGCCTGTAAACTTAATTTTGGAAATTTGCTCAACTCACGTCAGCGGTTCAGCTGCGTGGTCGAATTACTTTAATATAAACTTGTACGAAAGGATTATTTTCCGATTGTTATTTAGCGTACTCCTTCACTTCTCAAATTAATTTTTGTGTTTTATTGATTTTAACGGATTTTTACAATGACTAGAGGGTCTTTAGCTCACCGAGTGGACTTTTATAAAGAACTTTGAAGCTTTCCTCCGCTCCCGATCGCATTAGACAGCAATTAACTGCCAAACACTCTTACACAGTCATCATATTCTGTTTCCGTCCTACATCATCCCTTCTCTATCAGAATGTTGTCGGAGATTATTGGGGAGTCGTCTTTCAATTTGCGGACTGAGCGGCTTAGGGGATTGTATATATTCACCCCATGTACTCGGAGGGAGGGTGGTGGGGGGGGGGGCTGAATTTTCCAGAGGAAATTGAAATAAGCCGTGACGGGGGTGCGACGGCACAATCAGAGTTACATCGTTGTGCGTTAAATCGTTTCCAATTGGAAAACTTTCAAAATTTATAAATCTGTTAACTGATTTTTAGCGGAATTAAAAAATGAGAATTGCGCAAGACCTATGTAGTTTTTAACTTCTTGTTTGAACGGTTTTGTATAGAATACATTTACAAAAAAAAAAAAAAAAATGATATAGGAATGCACAGAGTGATTTTACTTTCTCACTATACTATAGTATGGAGAAAGTATAGTGATCGCAAAAAAATCGATGTTGAGATTTTTGTGGAAATAACCGTTTTGGGACCCCATGAGTCCAAAACCAGTGTTTTTTACAAAATGTCTGTCTGTATGCCTGTATGTCTGTACGTATACAAAGTTAGAGAAAAAACTATTCGAACGATTTCGAACAAATTTGCACCAAACATGTCAATTAGGCCTGTACAGATGCACGAAAAAGGGGTTTGAAAATTTTTGAAAAAAATCCCCTTTTTGGCCAGAAAACCCCAAAAAAATCTGTTATTATTTTTTAATAAAAAACTGCTCTAACTATTTTTATAAAATTTGGCTTATTTGTAGCAATTAATGTAATCTACCATATGTAAAAACCTTATCTTTATAAAAATTCTCGTTTAGCTAATAATAATAAATGATTTTTGGGGGTTTTATTTCCAAAAGAGGTTGTTTTCAATTTTTTTTCAAAACCTGTTTCCTGCATGTGTACAGGCCTAATTGACATGTTTGGTGCAAATTTGTTCGAAATCGATCGAATAATTTTAATAATAATAATAATATTTATTAGTTACTCTGATACTTTAATGTATCCCCTATCCTACTTTAAGACAGGGAAAGTCAGGAAATTAAATTACCGAAATTCTGTAGAAACTCGTTTTAATATCTGAGTATAAGAATACATGCAGGTTAGTGACCTTTATAACTGTACAATTTCGTTACGATACCTTTTCCATTGTGGAGAAAATCGAATGCGACGGGCGAGATTGACATATGAGTAATACTAAGAGGTCCTCTTTTAGGGGACCTCACACGATCAGTAGGCACTAATGCTGTCATTACCTCAAATTTCATTACTTTTAAAAGTATTTCGTCATTACTCCTTCATTGCTTTTCAACCTTACACGATCGTTTGGAATGGCATTACTTTTCGTCAGTATACGTACTTTTTGTGTACGTATGTTGACTGGACTGTGTTTAAAACCCTTAAAGGGACAGACTGCAGTCTTGACTGCAGTCTCTCGAGGGCAAACGCAACCCGCTCGAACCTTAGCGAAAATTTGCATATATTTGGATAATCGATAATTTTATCCACTTAAAATCATTTAATCGTAATAAAACCGGTACCGTTGAAAAGGTAATGAATTAAACTATAATTTTTGTATTTACAACTTTTTCATAGAACGTATATTTACATACGTAATCACCGTTTCAAAATTTTAGTACGCAAATCAGCTGTGATTCACGCGTCAATGAACCCCGTATACTGTCAAAACTTTGTCTCATTTTCAACGGTCTGCAACTCCTAGAAGTAATTTATGAAAAAGATCATAACAGCATTGAATTCAGCAGACGATTCTCTTTAAAATCGGTGTCTTCAAATCACATGTTACTTTGAAAACAGCTGTTCTACAGGATATACGGTGAAATCTTGTAAATGGTCATAGATTTATCCAATACGCAAGCTTGTTTAGAATCGATTCTTACAGTCTTATTCGATATATACCTAAAATGCACAATATATGGTTTTAAAAAGAAAACTTCACAGTTTTTATCTATGTCCAATTCAATACATTTAGATTTCATAGGTTGGTGCAACAAAGCTTACAACTGAACAACTCGGCCGTCCGTAGTTTGACGTCAGTTTTAACATTTGTTTTGTAATATTTTATGGTTATTACAGTTTATAAAATAGTGTTATATTGTGTTTTAGTTATAAATAAATAAGTGTAGATTGTGTTTGCGTGAAATTAGGCTTGTAACGGTGTTGTAATAAAACGGTAAGTGAAGTAAAAGATAGCCTAGAAATAAGTTTTAGGTTAAATTGCAGACTATACATTTTTGAATTTTCATTACAAAATGTAAAGTTATTTGAAACTGGTTAGAATGCTATTCGATTCTACATTTCATTCTCGAATTTTTGGTATAAAAAAAACATTGTTTGAAGTAAAAAATTTCTAGGCCTAGTGACTTTGAAATTAGATATGATTTGCAGGTTATGTAGTAAAAACGTTCAAAGTGTTATTTTGAACTAAACAATTGTGAAATTGAAATATATTTTTACATATTTCTATTTAGAACTAAATTATAAAACTTTTGTGTATTTTGAAAAAAATTACAAAAATGTTTTACTATTTTTTATGTAGGAATAAAGTTGTTTTTTTCCTTCCGTTTCTGAACATTTTTTGCTTTCTAAGCTAATAACTTTTAAAATTTCAAAAGAAACTAATTTTTAGTGGCATATTGGAATTCTTTAAATTTTCTTCTACAAAAAAGCTATGAAACACTTTTGGATTGGGGTTCATTTACTATTTTTGGCGAATTTTTTAAAATATGCTTGCAAAACGCTATAAACGTGCCTTTTAATTTTAGATTTAACCATACTACTTCTAGGGAACAATGAACTGAGTAATGATGAACTACTGATGGAGTACCCTATACGATCATTATTAATGGCATTACCCCCACAACAAGTCAGTAATGACTACTTGAAATCAGAAAATTCGGATTCTCTTTATTAGTAGGCATCATTCCAGTTTTGTCCCTCTTTCACGGTCAGTATTAATGTCATTTTGATAAGGTAATGACAGTACTACTGATCGTGTAAGGTCCCCTTTTAAGATACAGAATTCAGATTTCGACTGTCAATTGTAACGGTAAATTTGAACCTTCATGTTAACAAATCAGTCTAAAAGCTAGTCATTAAATCAGTCAAGAACAACTTGTCGATTCAGAGAAAAAAAATTTCAAAACATTATTCTAATAATTTACCAACAAACACGTCACATGTCAAAGCCATTAACATATTCTTTCCAGTAAGTAAATAGTATCAAAATCAGCTGATTATAATCAGCTGTAATTATATTCACTGAGCCGAAGTAATACAAGCCACTGCATGCCAGCTGAAGCAGTCACGCACATCCTGCAACAAGAAGGCAGTTATTCAATTTGGGAATTAATGTTTCTTGTACCTCCCTTCTGTAACACCTTTAATAACTCAAAGCTCCTTGAATGATTCATACTTTGTTAGTTTTGGAGTCGGAGTGAGTTTAGAGCAAAACTTTATCAACTTTGAAATTGGTCATGCACTTGCCGATAATAAGTCGCACACAACGTCTGAATATACTTCCTGTTTTACAGTTGGGTGATGTGTGGCTGGCAAATGAAAATATTACTTTTAAAGAACTATACATGTAATAAAAATATATTATATAATGCATATAATTTCTTTATGTCCCAATTATTTATATATAAATATATTACGTACTATTTATTATACATACATATTTTATACAAAAAACATACTTAAATTCTTACACAATACACAGTGGTTGCGTTAGCGATTTTTTAACAGTAATTTATATTTAAGTACGTTTTTTTGTATAAAATAAAGTATTTGTCAAATTGCAACATCTTTTTGACATTCCATTGTACAAAATATTGACCTTGGGTTAAATTTTATTGTTTGCAAATAAATGGTAAAACATGCCTCTAATAAAATTATTGAAATAAACTTTCAGCGCTCCTAGCGGTTAAACGGTTAAGTGGTTAAGTTGATCAAAACAATACCAAGAATAAAAACGTCTTAAAATTGCATGTAAAATAAAAAAATAGACGTTTCCATTAGAAATTTCAAAGTTGACCGCCATATTGGAAAATGGTGGCCATTTAGAAATATTTTAACCACATATTTTTTAATTTCTCATAAAACAAGGAAAGGTTCCCTATTTAAAGTTCCCTATTGCGAAGTACGTAATGCTTTGTGTATTGCAGATACTCCCAAAATCCGGAATGGCGTGCGAACACGCAATGCTTTGTGTATTGAAGATACTCCCAATATGGGGGTTGGCGTGCGAAGCACGCAATGTTTTGTATGTTGAAGATACTCCCACAGTGTGGAATGGCGTGCGAAGCACGTAATGCATTGTGTATTGAAGATACTCTCAATATGGGGAATGGCGTGCGAACCATTTTGCCGCTATTCAGCACCGTCGTGAATAGACGTATTTCCCAAATTGTTGGTTGAAACCCTAAAACATAGGCCTATACTTAATTTTGGAAATTTGCTCAACTTACGTCAGCGGTTCAGTTGCGTGGTCGAATTATTTTCATTTATGTTTGCTTTCAGTTTGTTAATCTAACCTGAAAAAGCTGGTGGTTGTGAAGACTAATAAACTGATTCTACTAAGTTGGTTGCTGTAGTAATGAATGTAAACAAACATTTGTTGCTAAGCTTTTGACAAGAACAGCTGTTTTCATTATTTTGACGCTTTAAAATAACAATTTTCAAAATCCTTTCTTAGTGTACGTCTATGGCCCTATGAGAATATACCTTCAATTTTTCGTATTTGTATCTTTTTGTATTTTTTTTGTATCTTTTGTATTTTTTTGTATATTTTTTATTTTTGTTTATCTTTTTGTATTTTGTTGTATCTTTTTGTATTTTGTTTGGTATATTTTGTATCTTTTTGCATCTTTTGTATTTTTTTGTATTTTGTTTGGTATTTTTTGTATTTTTTTATTATTTTTTTTTGTATCTTTTTGCATCTTTTTGTATTTTTTGTATTTTGTTTGGTATTTTTGTATCATTTTATATTTTTTGTATCTTTTTGCATCTTTTTGTATTTTTTTGTATTTTGTTTGGTATTTTTTGTATCTTTTTGTATTTTGTATTTTTTTAAATCTTTTTTCACCTTTTCGTATTTTTTGTATTTTGTTTGGTATTTTTTGTATCTTTTTGTATTTTGTTTGGTATTTTTTGTATCTTTTGTATTTTTTTGTATCTTTTTGCATCTTTTTGTATTTTTTTGTATGTTGTTTGGTATTTTTTGTATCTTTTTGTATTTTTTGTATCTTTTTGCATCTTTTTGTATTTTTTTGTATTTCCTCAACGTCGATTCTATGTCATTCAGTCAGGGCCAAGCCACTTATATATATTTATAGATTGTTTTCTACACAAAAAAACGAACAGTTGACTAAAGGTCAGCTGAAAATTAATTTCACGTTAGTTAGAGTGACCAAATGTTTAAATCGAAGTAATACTACAAAAGAAACATAACCTAAATTTGTCAGATCATCGCTTGTAAATCCGTGAATGCGTAGGACTAAAAAAAATATAAAACATATTTACAACTTAAAACTATTTATTATCAAACTGTTCGAAAAGATGTACATTTTCTAATAACATTACTTTTGCTTGGGCCCATTTTAATGATGGAAAATAACTGAGTAAATAATTATTAAAATAATACGCGACCCATCGTTACAAACACAGCGTTCGTGTTCGTTTAAATTCACGTGCGGTTGTCAATAGTCAGATGAAATATACATAGTTAAGTGGATCGAGTCAATATTGGTAAATCAAATCATTATTTGTATTACTGTGCATGATTGCAGGCAATGTCTCATTTATAGTATGTAGTGGCCTAAATGATGACGCTGAGATTTAACAATCCTATTTTAACATTACACAGACCAGAAGGGGTAGGTTGGGGATTGCTGTTGTCCTGCTTTAACAAGGTTTAACAGTCCAATTAAACAAAAGGTTACAAGGACAATAAAGTAAAAGGACAACTCGGGGCTCGTGTTGGCTTTTGTTTCGCAAACAACCCTTTTTACAACATTTATTTAAAAATAGAGTAATGGCGCAAAAATATTAAATATGGACTCACAAAGGTTTTTATTTGATATCTTCCTGTATAGATTGTACTTTTTTTTTACTTTCTCATGTTGATTATTTATTTTTATACTTTCTATTACTCTTAATTTCTGTTCTTGTTATTGTTGTCATATTTTTGCTTTTGTCACCAATAGTATTAATCAAAGTTGATTATTCAAATTGTTTAGATAATATGCTGCATTATTTGTAATAGTTGTTCTTGATGCTTTCATCGCATTGTTTGCTGGATAATGATCAATATTTTAACATGATTAGTAATTGTTTATATATTCTATTATTTCGTGATGCATTAATCATACTAGGGGCTCTGCCCCTGGACGCTCCGCGTCCCAACCCCGACTCGGCCTTCGGCCTCAGATGGCTGCTTCGCTTCGCTCGCAGTTGGAAAATTCGCTAGAGAATCTCGTTAATCTTCTGTCAACTAAAATTATGAAACCATGCTTAAATATATTAACAGTAATTTCAAGATTAATCATAACCTCAAATATATGCTTTAGAAACGTGAGAGGCTTTCATTACGACTTTAATCCTAGTTCTACTATCTTCTGTCAACTAAAATTTTGAAACCAGGCCTAAATATAGTAAAAATTATTGCAGAATTAACATAACCTCAATACTATGTTTCAGAAACGAGCCAGGCCTGTATTACAAAATTGACTATTAGAATTTATCCATTTTGGCCAAGTTTACCTTTTTTATTGATAAAATAAATTGTTAAATCAGGCCAAATTTATTCTAATCCAACGAGCTAAAACAGAATAAATTAGCTTGTTTTTTTTAACAGTAATTAAAAACTATCCAATGAACAGCTGATAAAACAGTATAAATTGACTTGTTTATAAACAGCTGTTTTGATTGCTTTATTTACTATTTCGTTGTTATTTTGTAACCAACATGGCAACCCATAAGACCTTATGTTAAAAATTTTTAACTTTTAAAGTAGATTTTCTCAAAAAATTGCACGAAATACAACTATATGGGTGTACTTAAAAATCAAAACTACACCTAAATACAAAATTTCTTTGAATTTGTTAGAGCCATTTTCCAGATCCACGACAGATACAAAGATAGATACAAATATAGATACAAGAATTGATCATAAAGTAATAGGATTGCTTTTTAATTAACAAAAATAGTATAAGTTGATTATTAATATTGTTTATACCTTATATTATTTCGTGAAGCTTGTATCGTATGGTTTGTCTGTTTGACACCTTAAGCATAACTTGACTATGGAACTGAATAGATTTACACAAATATTTGGACTACCTCACTAAACATAATAGACTTGTTTAACATAGCCTACTCCATCAAGTTTGGTGTTGAGTATTGGAGCAGCGTAACACAGTGGTTAAAATCTGTTACAGTTGGAATCGCCAACAGTCGCTAGGTTCTGAGGGATTTACGCTGCTCTCCCGTTCCCACTAATCTTACTGGAAAGTAAAGTCGTTAAACGGTAAGACAACTATCGAAGAATGTAACTAAAAAAATTACATTAATTTCGTAATACCTAAATGCTCACAGGTTGTGTAGAGAGATGGTTTTAATAAAGCCGAAATATATTTCCAACAATTGTTATAAAATATTATATAAATATATCTTATAATTTATTTCTATTTTATAAGAAAGTATTTTTATTTTTATTTCTGTGTTCATTACATTGCAAACGTGAACGATTCATCCGGTATTGTATTCGTATAAAACAAAACAATTGGTGTAGTCGGAATTTTAACATTTTAAATTAAATAACTTCTGGAAACAGTTTGTGAACTACAAGGAAAATAACACCGAGTTCCTTTGTTACATCCAGTTATAAAAGCTTTGTCTTTGACCGTATTATTTATGGTAATTCCTCCACCCTTCCACGTCGCGAACAAAACTTGTATTTTTCCTCGCTGACTACCATTTTGTTTAATTGGACAGTTAACATTGTTCGTACTCTGTTTCAAAGAAATAAATATTTGGCCTTTAAAAAATACGTAATAACTTTTCATTAGTATAAATACCACTTGTGTTTCATAGGTTGTGTAATACAAAGAGATATTATAAAATAGTAGAGGTGGTCCGAAAGAACTGCAACAGTTTATTTGAAACAGTTCCACAACTAAACTGTTTCGCCTGGAGCGGTGTTTCGACTGTTGCGGCTGCAAGGGTGTTTACAACAAATTCAAAACACGACGTCCACATCAGGACAACGTGAAACCCGTTCCAATCTTTCAACAACCAGTCCAATCAGACGGTAGTAATTACATTAATCGTTAACTATAAAGACTAAATAAATAGTTTTTAATAATAAATATTATTAATAGGTCTCTACTGAGTTTTGGGTGAAATAACTGAGTAATGAGACATTTACCAAATTATGTAACAACTGTACACGGCAAATTGGTGTTTAGAGCAAATTTTGTATGATATTTATTTAAGTAAATGTCTCATGACTCAGATATCATAACGAAATTTTATACACTTGTTTGAACTACCAAGGTACACGTTCGTGCCAAATTTGAAGTTTCTATTTAAAATAGTACTCAAGTTATAAAATAATTTGTAAAAATCACAAATAGACGGACAGACAGAAAACTAGGCATTTCAGACCCATATATGTGATGATTTTTGATTGTCTTGACCTAAGGAACAAATACACCAAAATTTTCCAGGGAGTTTGTAAACACCCTGTATATGGACGTTTTTTAAATGTATTTTTAAACAAAAATGTTAATATTAATTCTTTTGTCTATTTTCCATCATTAGCGAGGATTATAAGCTTTAAAATGATGTTTGAATCATTAATTTTGATGAAGAATTAAGGGAGATATGGTGTTGCCACACAAAACAAACACATATGAAAAATAATACTAGACCAAATCATAATTTGTGATAGCTTTAGTTTCATCACTTGATGAGGAGAGTTGATTTATTCTCTGAAAATGTTGTGTATTGTTTCTTTAAATTCAAATGATGGCAAAATATCCAAACAAAAATTGTAAAAATACGTACTTCAAGCGTTTTAAAAGTACTAAAAAGTGTTGTTTATACACTGATCTCTTTACCTTGTTTTTACAAATCACTTACTGTACTACCAATATTTTCAGAACGCTCTACCAATACTTTTAGGTACGTTTCTGGGAAAAAGACAATTCACAATATATTATTAAAACGTCCGAAGGTCAATGGGTTTTTTCAGACAGCTGCAATTTTGTTTTCTCTGAGTTTTATAACATAATTACCAAACAACGACTTGAAAACTCATACTTCAAAAAAAAACATTGGCGGTGGGTACCAGTAAAAAAGAAAGGTCACGCCTCCTACACACAAACACACCATTCACAGCACGAATAAAAATTGTATTTTTTCTTCTCGTTTTCACGAAAGTTTTGATCAGCTATAGTATATACGTAGGCCTAGACCCTACTGGTTTCGTTCAAAACTTTTAGCTGAAAACTTTCGAATTAAAAGTGTTATGGTGTTGTGAGTCACATTTTCATAAAAATCTTGAAAACTACAAATCACGATTATTTAAAAAAAAAAATAGTTTAATATATACGGATAAAATCCTTTCAAACGATCCCCAACATGATATTATTTTAAATAAACGGTATCAGGAACTGGCACATACTTTCTCGCAAACATATTTAAACTATTGAACAGATTCACTGTGACTTCATCATTGTAGGTGGGGTAGGAGGGGTGATTTATTAAAGTAGGACATTAACTAATACATATTATTATTATTATTATTATCTAGAGAGAAAACTGTTCGATCGATTTCGAACAAATTTGCACCAAACACATCAATTAGGCCTGTATAGATGCACGAAAAATGGTTTTGAAAAACATCCCCTATTATGGCCAAAATACTCCAAAAATAAATTATTATTATTATTAACTAAACGAGAATTTTTTGAAAGATGCTTTTTTTATATGGTAGGGTACATTAGAGCCGTTTTTTTATAAAAAAAAATAACTGATTTTTTGGGTGTTTTTTTCAAAACCGTTTTTTGTGCATCTATACAGGCCTATTTGACATGTCTGGTGCAAATTTGTTTGAAATCGATCGAATAGTTTTCGCACTAACTTTGTATACATACAGACATACAGACAGACATCTTGTGAAAAACCACTTTTTGGACTCAGGGACTCCCAAAACGGATATTTCCACAAAAATCTTAACATCGATTTTTTTGCGATCACTATACTTTCTCTATACTATAGTATAGTGAGAAAGTAATATTTTAATAAAATCTTTTCAACGATACCCCTTACACGATATTATTTAAAAAAAAACTATTTCAATTAAACATACTCTTAAAATGCATAGTACTTTTTTGTACAAATAGTGGTCTAATTAAGGGTCTGTTCCAGTAAACGAGAAAGCAACCGGAAACACAACCGCTTCTCACTGTATCCCTATCTAAACAGTGCAATTTCTTGCAACTGAACGCTTTGACATTGCCTCATTTCAAACCATTTTATAAGTCTATCTTTTGTAATTGAGTGTTGAAAAAAAAAACTGAATGTTCTTTATAAAATTTCGAATCCGGCTTGCAAATTATTTTTCATTATACATTTTTTATTGTGTTAGGAAAAAAAATCAAACTTTGTACTTACAAAATGTCAATTACATAACAAATCAAAAGCATTTAAAAAATGTAAATTGCAAGACGGATGCGTATTGTGACTGTGCTTAAAATGAGACCTTGCAAACAATTTTATGATAAAAAGTAAACGAAATAAATGGTTTGAAATTTATCATTGCTCTTATGGGGTTAAAAATCCAAGATGGCCGCCACTACAGCAGACCCTTAAGGTACAAAACTGTAAGAAATCGATCTCTGTAAAAAGAAAAGAAACAATTTTTTTTTTTAACACATACAGGTTACACTGTACATGCTTACGTTGAGTTGGAATATGTCTTGCTCGTGAATTTGTAAATGTATCTTAAAGCCGGAAGCCGAGTTTTGCATACAGACAATACGGTTTTTAAAATAAAAGAAAGTGAAAACCTTAAACGGGGGGGGGGGGGGGGGCACAAATTGTCGGTATTGTTCCCTTACAGAATAGACATGCTATTTGGCTTCGTGCCGGAAATAACCGGAACAGGAAACAAGGCTGGCTTGCTCAGTCTTTGCACGTTCCTTTAGCCCCTTATATACGATTAATTAATTCCTCAACACAAGTCGACAGAACGACGGTAAAAAGATGCTCTTTACAATTTGGTTTCTTTGTAGCTGCGATGAGCGTAAATCATCTTTTATACTGTTCAAGTAATCTTGTTGAGTTTCTTGTAGGGGTTGGACTGAGGGTGGCGGATTAATTTGTTGGCTTTTTGGCGGCAAAGAAACCGTGTGGTGTAGAGGTAATTATAAGTGTTGGGTATTTGAGTTTCTGTTTATTGTTTTACTTATGTTCGATCTACTGAATAAAGATATATTTTGTTATCTATACTTATAAAAGCCAAATACCATTGACTCATTGACTCATCACAGTTTCTCCAAAACCACGAAGCCTACAAACATGAAATTTGGCACTAATACTCTTTATAGGCTCTAGACGCGCACTAAGAAAGGCTTTACGAAAATTCGAAATTTTAGGGGTGTTTTGGGGGGTCAAAGTTACTAAATCACGATTTCTCAAGACCTACCGAACGGATTGGAATGAAATTTGGTATGTAGCTCCCTCTAGGGCCATAGATGCTCGCTAAGAAAGGGTTTAAAAAAATTAGAAATTTTAGGTGGGTTTGGGGGATCATAGTTACAAAATCACGATTTCTCTAAAACCATCGAACGGATTGGAATGAAATTTGGTATGTAGCTTCCCCTAGGGCCATAGATGCTCGCTAAGAAAGGGTTTAAAAAAATTCGAAATTTTAGGGGGGGTTTGGGATGATCAAAGTTAATAAATCACGATTTATTCAAAACTACCGTACGGATTGGAATGAAATTTGGTATGTAGCTTCCTCTATGGCCATAAGTGTTCACTAAAAAAGGGTTTTAAAAAATTGGAAATTTTAGGGGGGTTTGGGGGGTAAAAATTACTAAATCACGATTTCTCCAAAATTACCAAACAGATTTGAATGAAATTTGGTATCTAGCTTCCTCTAGGGCCATAAGTACTCACTAAGAAAGGGTATGAAAAATTTCAAAATTTTAGGAGGGTTTTGGGGGGGATCAAATTCACTAAAATCATAATTTCAGATATTTTATTATTATGACAATAGTGCTTTTATTATTTAAGATCTATATATATATATATATATATATATAAGCCGAATACCACTAACTGACTGAACACTTAAAAAGAATACAATTACGTTAAAAAGACTGAAAATGCCAACCACCACGGGCAACGCCGTACGGGTCAGCTAGTTCTGTTGTATTATTAAAACCAAAAATTATTGTGGCCGTCACGTGACGCTCGGAATATGTGAAACAACGATATTGATAGTTTAAAACAAATTTTAAGTAAAGAAAACTAATAAATAAATGTGGATTGTCTGTAGTAATATTATAAAGAGGTAAAATTTGTTTGTTTGTTTGTACGTAGGGGGTAATCTCTTGAACCGACTGAAAAATAGTTTTACTAATAAAACGCTAAACTATCCCTGAGTAGCATAGGCTTCATTCATTTTGTTAAAAACATTTTTTTATGTCAGTATTTGTAAATTTAGATTCTTAGATTAGGACAAATTAAGAAAGATATACATTTTTTTAAATACTAATTTTTAAACGTTTTTCCTACTTTTCTTGGTGGAAAATGGTCCGATTAGGGTCTTTAAAAAAACATTTTGTAGGTGTTTTAATTCTCTACAAATGTCCCATTGGAAGTATCGTGATCCATTCATAATATTTTATAATATCAATGAAAAACCCCAGAAAATCCTTAATTTATTGTTATTTTTGTATATAAAAATTGCGCAAAAGCCTTATATTTGTTGTATTTTACATACCTATGTCCTATCCTTAAAGTCACTGTGGATGTCGCTTGCTGTTCAATTCAATAGCAAAATGAGCCTTTTATTTTGCTCTATTGACTGGTATGTAAGGTCTGCCAATAGATCTTTTACATAAAAAACGTTGTGTGTCTAAAGGGCATCTCGTTATCTGTCATATGCTTGCAAGAGTAGATTTTCTCCAGAACGGTTGTAGGTATGAATCAATAAAATAATGGTAACCTGTGTATTTTAAATAAACAGAATTATGAAAAAAAAATATGTTACTTAAAAGTGGAAAAGATTAAGGAGTTACGATTATGCTGTAGATGGGCCGACGAAACATCTTAAACTGTAATCATGTTTATTGCCAGGGGAATACATTTTGAGAAAGTTTATTTATTTATTGATTTGTAAGACCTGCAGCGACGGACACTCTTGACAAGGACGGGTCTTAAGTGAAGTTTAAGAAAGTTGTTTGAGAAGTCTTGTCATAATGGTATGAAGTAAAACAGGCGCGAAGTGTGTTTACAAGCAGTCCTACAACCAATTGAAAAGCGCGTGGAGCTTACGCAAGGAAGAATACAAAGCTACGATATGATGATGTAAAAAACGCAATATTTATGTCTTTGAAATAGAGTACGAACAATGTTAACTGTCCAATTAAAACAAAATGGAATTCAGCGAGGAGGAAATGCGAGGGAAAATATAAGTTTTAGGGGGGGGGGGGGGGGGGGGGGAATTACCATAAATAATAGGGTCAAAGACAAAGACTTGACGAATGGCTGCAACAAAGGAAACTCGGTCGATGTTTTTGTTTTGAAACAACAGAACTGTTTCGAAAAGTTGTTTCATTTAAAACGTTACATTTGTAGAGCTTTACTAGTTGAGATATTTTGCTTTATACCGATGCAATACAGGGTGGTTCGTCCACACTTTAACTATCTTTTATAGGACTATTGTCGATAGTTTATAATACCGTAATCATTGGGAGGGGCGATAGCTCAGGGTTAGTCGGGAGTTGTATTATGTCACGGAGAAAGCTGGATAAAACAAGTAATAACATTATTGTAAAATTGAGAAAATTAAAATATTACTTTGGCATGCATTAAAATGCCGACGTATTCAAATTTTGCGAAATTTCTAAATAATTTACCCCTACTTTTTATGACTTTTCTCGACGTTTTCGAGGTTTCTGAACACGATAAAGTTATACAAAATTGTGATCCTTGTGTCTTTCTTTCTGTGAACACGATATAAGCTCTCACAGGCGTCGTATAAAACTTCTGGTGGACCAAAATCTTCGTAATTTTATTGCGGAGAGTTGAAAAGCTTTTTAGCTTTCTAGTGTGACAGCAACGTCACATTTTTGAGTATTAAAAAAAAAAAAAAACACGAACCGATGTCTCGAAAAAGTGTTCCATCTTTTCATCTTGTGTTATTATTGTAATAAGAAAGGAGAGTGGACGTAAAGTAAATGGAGGTTTGTTTCAAATATGTTACCTTGCATAAAAAACTATCTTTTCAGTGGACTCACGTCTCTAGTTGATTTATATGCACAGTACAGCAACATTCTAGTTTATATTTTAATTCGGTTCGTTTAAGCTAGATTAAACACTATCTCGTTTACTCTTTCTATCTCTATCTGCTTCTCTTGTATCTCATTTAGTATTTATTTAAATACGTTTTTAGTTACTAGAATTCAAGCAATTGATTAATATAATATTTAGTTTTCGTAGAATATAAACTTTACTATAAAATAACGTTATTTAGGATACAGACTGTACTTTTATCTAAGTTTTAATCGGAGCTAGGAATTATAAAATTGTAAAAGTTCTGTAGATGTATCACATCGGTACTTCCCCATGCATAGGGGAATAGCTTAGTTCAGTTATTATCACGATCATATTTGGAACCTCCAATGAGATACTTAGGCTCGCACCTAGTTAAGGCATTCTGATTAAGCGACCTTCTAACTAGCTTACAGTAATGTCGTTCAGGAAAAAAAAACTCCTAACATTTAACATTTTTGAGTTACAGCCATTTTGATTTTTTGAAAATTGATTTCGAGTGGTTCAACCAAATACTCCCAAATATCATTGTGTGGCGTACCGTTTCAATGCTTATTTAGTTCTAACAAAAAATAATAATAATTAACATTAAAAAAAAAAAAAAATAGAGCAAAATGGGGCAAAATCGGAAAACACGATTTTGGCCGTCATTTTTAATCGTTTTAAGATATGGATGTGCATGTTTGACCGTTGGTTTTCTTTTGAAATTCTACATTGAAATGATGTATGACATGATCGCATTCCCTTTAAAAAAAACAAAGTTACATTCAAGATGGCTGATACATTTTTTTAATCTTAATAAAATAGTATTTTTGCATAGAGTAGGTTTTTCTATCACATCTACCTTCAAACTTTCCTTATATACGAAATATTAAACCGTCTCCACACTTTTCAGCCCTCGTGTACATTTATCAACTGACTGTAGTTTTTACAAATTTGTATGCAAACTTAATGATTTTTTATGATTTTGTTTACGTTCGTTTTATTTTTGGTACATATTATCTATATATATATAAGCCAAATCCACTGACTCACTGATCACTATTTCTCAAAAACTAATGAACGGATTGGAACGAAATTTGGTATGTAGCTTCCTCTAGTGCCATAGGTGCTCAACAAGAAAGTTTTTCAAAAAAATCAAAATTTTAGGGGGGTTTTGAGGGGTCAAAGTTACTTACTCACGATTTCACTAAAACTACTGAACGGATTGGAATGAAATTTGGTATGTAGCTTCCTCTAGGGCCGTAGGTGCTCTCTAAGAAAGGCTTTCATAAAATTCGAAAACTTAGGGGGGGGGGGGCCAAAGTTACTAAATCAAAAGTAATCCAAAATGTAATATATTTATTTATATAATATATTTTTTGTTAATATACATTTTTTAAATTTGATTTGTCTATCCGTGCAAAGCCGGATCTGTCCAGCTAGTTTATATATATATGTAATAATCATAACATGTAACATGTTTCATTTGGAAAAAAGGGATGAAATAAACAAATCGAATACAAATTAAAGAACTTAATTTCTTTCACGACGCTTACGGTAAACTTATACGTTTGGGCGTTTAATTTTGTTAGACCATTACAAAAGTTATTTAAGAAATTAGCTAAATTAATTCCTGGTTTATTTATTTTTTTAATATAAAAATTATATTACAAAATAAAATCTATGTAACTATTATGGAATTAAGATTTTTTTAGAACGATTTAATGATATAAGATATTTCTGTAAGTGTAGTTGAAAATAGAAATGATTAGATAACTTTTGAGTATTTTATAAAATTATTGCAGTAACTGCAGTAACAAACACAGGTGTGTATTAATAACTACGGGTGTACACACGCCACTTTATCTACAAACGGACATTAATAGCTTCCATATCGCGTAATTAGATTTGTTCTGCCAGAGAGACTGGTACATAATGGCCGCTAAAACAATATGGCGTCGAGCGATGTAATTGCTAGTTTTATGTTGAAGTTAGTTTACTTTTCTCTATATTAAATTCTGTTAACAATTGTTCTGTGGAATCATTGGTAAATATTTGATGCTACATATTACAAAATAGGTAGTTAATGGAATTGTTTTTTATTTTGTTGTTGAGGTTAGGCCCATCCTACACGAGCGTGATTCCCGCGTCGGGGCCACGCGTTCGACAGGAACCATTGAGTTAAATTGGCGTTTCTACACGACGCGGGAGGACGCGGCACTAGGCGGTAGCGTGGAGCTGACGCTGACACCCGCGTCAATCCCGCTCAGCCATTCTATTCGTAGCAGTGTCACCGATCGCGGCAGGCAGCAGCTCACTTCTCATCCACTGTCAAGTTCGGTTCAACACGGTGTAATATTCGGCACAGTGAAGTTTATTTGTGAGATAGAGGCTCGACCTGCTCTGTATAACGTCAAGACCAAGGATTATTCGAATCGCGAAATAAAGGACAAATGTTGGAATGAAATTGGCAAAGCGATCTTCCGTTTCTTCTTCAGCAGTTCGAATACAACCGAGTTCCACCGCATCCATCCCGCGTCTGAACTGCCTCGTGTAGAGTGGCACAAACTTTTGACGCTGTCACTCGTGGGATTCACGTATTTTTTTTAGGAATAATTTCCTTTAGAAGAAGTTCTCGAGGTATGCAAGTATAAATGGTAAAACAAATTTAGTCAAAATCGTTATCCAACTTATTCAAAGTTTGCAAATATTTGTAAATATATGTATTTATATATAGAACAAAGATAAACATATTTTGCATAGTTTAATTTTGCAAGATAAACATGAATCAATTTCTTCGATAAAGTAAATGATCGCCTTATATTTAAGATGGAAGAAGAGAACTGGAAGTTAACCTGCAAAAAGTTCCAACTACTGTTTCCAGCGTGTCGTCCAAAACTGACGGAAACATAAAAATCAATACAGTTCAATTCCTTTTCAATGCATTCACAATGTCACAATGTAAGAAACAAATACTCCCAACGGCTTCAGAAATGTCTGAATTGGATGTTGCATCTTTTATCATACGCGATTGTAAAAAGGATCAAATGGTATTTTTGAAAGCGCTATCGAACGTTTATAAATTTACACCCATATTACACATCCCATCTAAAACGAAATTTTGGCGCACATCTAACAACAACTGATAAAGGACGGTAACGCGAGAGCACATTAAAAAAACATATTATAAAGGTAGCATGGGCCCCCCTAGCTCTCAGGGAAAGGAAATTTTGTTAATTAACTTCCCGCTACCAATAAAGGGAAGTTATTGATTTCGGTCCGATTTTCGAAAGTCGAGTTTTCATTAAATCTCCACGTTTTGAGGTCCCAGTAAGCCATTCTGACTATTCCCGCCGAGGTGTCCGACCGTGTGTGTGTGTGTGTGTGTGTGTGTGTGTGTGTGTGTGTGTGTGTGGATGTATGTGTGTAAATAAATTTTTGTCGTACAGTTTCTCAAAAACGAATCAACCGATTGAATTCTACGACATGTCATTCGAAAGGGTGTATCAAAACTTAGATCTGATTAGATTTGAGAGTTAATCCATCGAGCCAATCCGAAGAAATTTAAAAAAATAACCTAAATTTTTTTTGAATTTTTATGTTTTTTAAAAATAACTTTAAAGCGTGCGAAAAAATCATAATAAAACCATGTATACATTTTTTGTGCTCAAAAAACTGCGTCGACTGCTTTTTTGAAAATGAAAATCGTCATTCAAAAGTTATCGTTGTTTAAATATTCACAAATTTTCGTTTTTTGGTATTTTTTGGTATTTTTTTAACATATCTTCCAGATTTCTCAACCAATCAATATAAACCTGTACATTTTCTTTTTGTGCTTTAAAAACTGCGTAGAATGCTTTTTTAAAAATGAAAATCGAACGACGCATTCAAAAGTTATCGTTGTTTAAAAATTCACAAATTTTCGTTTTTTGGTATTTTTTTAACATATCTTCCAGATTTCTCAACCAATCAATATAAACCTGTACATTTTCTTTTTGTGCTTTAAAAACTGCGTAGAATGCTTTTTTGAAAATGAAAATCGGACGACGCATTCAAAAGTTATCGTTGTTTAAAAATTCACAAATTTTCTTTTTTTGGTATTTTAACAAATAAACTCATTTTTAAGCGTTTAAAATTCAAACTAAGTGGGAAGTTCTAGGGTTTTCCTGCACGGTCAACCAATTTCCAGATTTTTGTTTTAAGAGATTAGCACTATAATACATTTTAATTGTTATGTTTTTTAATTTTATATATACTTTCTTAGGGAGGTCAAACATTTCCCTAGACCCCTTTTGCCTTAGGAGGGGAGGGTACTCCTTAATCCCCAACCCCGGTCTAGCCGCCTTGGACAGTAGTGTGAGTTTGAAATTTAGAAATTTGGATTAAATGAAAAATTGAAACGCTTCGGGGGATAAGATTTGGTTGCAATAATTCGTTTCGCTTCGCCAACGATGTCCTGCAAAGGAAGGAAGAGAGGAACGCTTCGTGTTCGTAATGGGTTGGCGTGAGCGTCCTGTTTACAACCTTTGGAACATCCAACATTGTAGTCCAGGTTCGAATATAACCCAGTGAGAAATTCTTCGTCTTCGTTAGTTTTATCACAACGCCAACATTTTCTTTTCAGTCATAAACCAACCTACAATTAGAAGCTAAATTTACGACTCTTGGATTCACGTGGTTTGAGAGGTTCAACATAATTACCAAACTGCATTACACTTCGGGTTACGATAGTTTGGTCTCGACGTTTCTAAACAATTACCCGAGTTATTTACTACCGCATCAACGTCAAGTCAAGTATTTAATGGTGAGGTGAAGCCAGACGTACCGAATGTATGGGCAGAGTTTATGGAGGTACTTTATACAAGTTTTGTTACTCATTCTGCGTCTTGATGTGACAATTAAACGATTTAAATGTTATTAAAACTTGACCTAAATAAATTCTTGTATTACAGGTAGTGACTTTCAATAAATTGAGATTGATAAAACAAATGTTTAAATTGTTTAGCTCAAACGCTTTCTATCTCAAGTCGGTACAGCCTGGGCTAAAACTCAGTTTTCAAAAGGCACTAAGAGACGAGAGGAGATTTTAAACTTTAAAAATGATTATATAATTCGAACATTGATGCAGCGATTCAAACTTACATGTACGTAAATTTATGAACATTTTAAATAAATCTTCAAAAGTAAATCAACTTTAAAGTACGACAATAAAGGTGCGCAATACCAGGAAGAAAATGTTACGTACAGTCCTCTTAAATATAACTTATAATTGGTCGAATTTTGAAGATAATCTTTTGTAATTTGCAGGAAACCGTTCATGAACATTTAAATTATAATTCGTAAGAGACACAAACTGTAACTTATACATTTTTATTAAAGATATTTTTTGCTTGCAAACAAGACTAAAAACTTGATGAAAACTATCAGTCGAGTCACTTGATAGCAGTAAAACATCGGGGCGAACTTCGTTACCTACTGACTAGAAATTGTAGCTTTCTGGAAATTTAAATGTCGTACGCACTGGCGGAAACAAAAAAAAATTCGGCCACGCAGCTGAACCGCTGACGTCATTTGAGCAAATTTCCAAAATTAAGTTTATAGGCCTATATTTTAGGGGTTCAACCAACCGTTTGGGAAATAGGTTCATTCGCGACAGTGCTGAATAGCTGCAAAATGGTTCGCACGCCATTCCGCATATTGGGAGTATCTTCAATACACAAAGCATTGCGCGCTTCGCACGCCATTCCGAATATTGGGAGTATCTTCAACACACAAAGCATTGCGTGCTTCGCACGTCAACCATCGTATTTTGAGTATTTTTAATACAAAAAACATTGCATGCTTCGCACGCCAATCCCACGGTAGAATCCACCACATGGCTTTGAACCGGGTACTTCTATGGTATTTTACGTTTTGATCGATTTTGGGGAACCAAGCGAGCTGTAAGGTCGCGTAAAAAAACAAAATGTGCAGAATAACATCCTACATTTATATTTGCAGAAAAAACTCAAAAACAAATTCATTCTCGTAGGAAAAATCTCAAAAAATAGTTACTTCCGTTCAAAAACGAGCTTTTATTGGTTGGAAATTTTTCGGCTAGCGAACTCTTTCGAGCGACGTAGACAACCAACATGTGTACCAAATTTGAGCCAAATCGCTAGAGTATGATATGATTTTTATGACTACATAATATGATTTTTAATGACAACCTAAAACGTATTCTGGGGACCATGATCGGTGCTCATTTGCTACTCCCGGACCTTGGGTCTTACCATAAGGGCCACTGCAATAGCTAATTTTTCCTAGGGAAATTCGCTAATAACCATTACTAAAATTAGTTTTAAAAGCTTTTTGTAGACATATAGTTAGAGTAAAAGAAGCTGAAAGCTTTAGTTTTCAACACATGTTCTATAAGCCCTCCATTAAGTTTAGTCAACTATCGTAGCGTTTTTGAAGATATTTGAAATGTTTTTGAGAAGGGGTTGTTGCATGCTAGTAACGAATCTAGTTATTTCTTCACGAACTTCCGCAATGGTAATCGTTACGGAAGATGTGTTCCTTCATCATTCCCCACACGTTAAGGTCAGGTGGTAAATGGTCCGGCTAAGTGGGAAGGGGCAAACTCTTCCTCAAAACTCAAACTCCGTTCCTCGGAAAACTGAGGGTGTCTACAGTGGTGTGACTGGTGGTGCCGTCTTGCTTACACGACTTAAACTCTTCAGATCTCTTGATAAAAGTTGAAGGATGTTTTCTCCTTATCGTACCGGGTAACATCTTCAATGAAATACTTCAGCGGACCCAATACTTCACAATGCTTTTACGTGCTAACTATGTAACGCCTTCTCTACGACGTCGTCAGGACGTTGAAATCCAAGAAAACGTGTTGTTTGCCTGTTGATGAAACCGTTATATGGCTTTTATCTGAAAACCATGCGTTTTGTAGGACCCCAGGCTTTTAATATTCTATTGCTTACATTGATTCGCAATAAACTACTCCATATGTTTAATCTCTTACGTTTAAAGTTTGACCTTTTTGTATTCTATAAGGTAATTCACCAGGGTTTATAAACATTTTCCTCAAAGACGTATTACTGATGTTCATTTTCAAACATGTGTGGTGACGGCTTCTTTTCCCAGGCTGCAGGACTTGCTGAAGAACTCTACCGTGGTTTGCACTAGTAGTTACTTTTTTTGGACAACCTATTCACTTTATCAAAACCCGCTGAACCAAAAAGTTACTCGTACGACGAAAATTGTTAGTAATACTTATAATACTGCATCACTTGGCGGCTATTTGTAATTGTTAGCAACACTCTACAGCACTTCGCACCAACCTGTTTCGTATGAGCGAATATAGGAGCGAGTGCTCTACGATAAGAACTTTGTCTGTAGTAGTAAGAACCTTTATACGGTTAACTAACCTCAAACAAGAACTTAGCTCACAACAAATAGAGCAGCCGGGCAACTATCAACAATTTAATCAGCTGTTTTAAAACCTAATCACAGCTGCTTTAATTGTAATATTGTTTATTTTGGCTCGTACCGTATAATGTACAGGATTGTGCTTTGACAGTTTTTTTTAAAGGAAATAGTGAAGTATTCATAGATACCTAAAAATAAGTTCTAGTTAACTAAATACCATACTGGCTTGACTCGGTTTAATTGTACAAAAGTTATGGTGGAGGGATGGATTTCAAACCACCCCTATGTAATAAGTAAGACCAAACCCCGAAGCAACGTAATTTTCATTTTATATTATTGTCCTTTTCACTGAGAAAATATCCCGTTTAGATTTGCTTGCAACACAAAATAGGCCTACTAACAACACAAAAATGTATAATATAGGTTTAGTATTAACTCTAGATATAAGTTCTGTGTAGTATTAGTATACATATTTATAAATTTTGTGATTATATTGATGCGTATTATATTCTGCTTTCACTATTTGTGTTACAGGTAAGCCAGAACTCGTACAGATATCGAAACTTAGTAAGTAATAAAACTTGTATACACATTTTGGTAAACCAAACTCAGCCTCTTTTATCACGCTATCCTAAAATAGTGATATATATGTATCACTCATATAGTGTGATTACATATTTCCAATTACCTTTTTAATTTGGATTCTTAATTTATAGAATTAAAAATAAACGGTACCAGATAACTGCCACATACTTTCTCCCAGTTGAAACTTTATACCTTCCCAAGAGTAGCATGGGAGGTGGTTATTTAGAATAACAAAATTAGGAAAATGTTACCTTGGAAAATATTAGATGCATGTAACACACATTCATATTATATTATTATTTAAACTATTCGATCGATTTCGAACAAATTTGCACCAAACATGTCAATTAGGCTTGTATAGATGCACGAAAAAAGGTTATGAAAAATTTTGAAAAACAACCCCCTTTTGGATAAAAACCCCCCAAAAAATCAGTTATTATTTTACTATAAAAAAGCATCTCTAACGATTATGATAAAATTTGGCTTATTTGTAGCCGTTAACGTACCCTACCATATAAAAAAAAAACACACCTTTCTAAAAATTCTTGTTTAGCTAATAATAATAACGTATTTTTATGGGGTTTTAGGCCAAAAACATTTTGCTTTTCAAAAATGTTCAACACCTTTTTTCGTGGATCTTTATAGGCCTAATTGACATGTTTGGTGCAAATTTGTTCGTAATCGATCGAACAGTTTTCTCTCTAGCTAAAAATAATAATAATATTTATTAGTTACTCTACTACTTTAATGTATACTCTCCTAATTTAATGCAATCATGAAGCCACCGTTGGGGTTACATACGGGGGTTGGCGTGCGAAGCGCGCAATGCATTGTGCATTGAAAATACCCCCAATATGCGAGTTGGGGTGCGAAACACGTAATGCAATGTGTATTGAAAATTGTGCATTGTGTATTGAATCATGCAACTAAAATTGAAAATACTCCAAATACAGGGGTTGGCCTGCGAAGCACGCAATGCACTGTGTGTTAAAAATACTCCCAATACGGGGGTTGGCGTGCGAAGCACGCATTGCACTGTGTATTAAAAATACTCTTAATACGGGGGTTGTCGTGCGAAGCACGCAATGCACTCTGTATTGAGTATACGCCCAATACAGGGGTTGGCGTGCAATGCACTGTACGTCGGCCGCTTCTCATAGTGTTCAGTGCCAAGCTCACATGTGCGTCCTTAGCAGTGAACGTGTTAATAATTTAAATATGTTTTTGAGAAAGTATGTACCAGTTCCTGGTACTGTTTATTTTAAACTATTATTAGTATTTGTTTTTGTAGCTCCCTCAGTGGGTGTCACCATTGCTACTTAAGTCGACTAGTGGAATCACATTCGAAAAAATCAACACGAATAGCAGGATCGAACCTGAATTAGCCTGTTACATGGGTTCTCACTAATTAAACAACTTTTCCTGCCGAATATAATACTAAATCCAAAAAATCTTTAGAACAGTATTATTTATAGACTTAATTTCCTAGAAAAGTATTTCTCAAGGTCTTAAAATATGAATTTGAATAAGAATTTGGTCTAATTCATAATCCAACTACTAAAATGTTACAAATATCTATAAAATAAAGCACAAACTATGAGAAAGGCTTGCGGAAAATTATTTATGAAATTTAATGTAATTGCGAGATAAGCGTGAGTGAATTTTCTATGATTCAAACCGATTGCCTTATATTTCATACGAAAGAAAATAAGTGGAAACTATCCGGCAAAAAGTCCTAACTGCAAAGAGATTCCAGGATGTCGTTCAAAACTGATGAAAACATACAAATCAATACAACAATTCAATTTCTTTTCCATGCATTTAAATTGGCGGAATGCGGATGTGTGAAACGAATTTCCAACGCCTTTAGCACGGTCTGGATAAGATTTTGCATCCTTAATTCAACGGGATTGGAAAAGGATCGAATAGTCGTTCGTAAAGCCTATTGGAAGATTGCAATCCCCTTTCAATTCCAGTCTTAAACGAACATTTTTTAATATCCGACAATCAACAAAAACATTTTGTCGAAATCGATCGATTAGTTTTCTCTCTAGCTGTATATGCATACAGACAGACATTTTGTAAAAATCACTTTTTTGGACTCAGGGGGTCCCAAAACACATATTTCCGCAAAAATCTCAACATCGATTTTTTTGAGATCAACTCTACTATTGTATAGTGGGAAAGTAAAATTTTAAAAACTTGGTACCTCCAGTTAAGGATTCAAACAAAATGTATTGTTGCTGTCTTTATATCCAAGAGGTTAGGAACGAAACAACTGAACACTAAATATAGAAAAAATCTTAAAAGTTATTGTAAGAAAAATACATAAAATCTGTCATAAAATGTTCGATTTCCAAACAAAAATTGCCATAAAACAAAACAAACATCGAAACAATTTTTATAACTGATATAACACTTTCGCCTTAACGATAATTATTTTTAAATTAAACATTTTTAAATCCATATGAATAAATACTAAACTAATAAACAAACAAGTAAAAAATTCCAATTCATTAGATTTAAATACGAGAATACTGATTGTATTTTATCCGGATTGTATTTTGTTTTTATTCTTGGAAGTAATGATCGGAGTTTAAGCAATCAGCAAAGAATAGGTTTAGTCTTGATTGCAATGGAAGGGGGGGGGGCTCATTGCTGCGACAAATTGTATTACTCGTGCGTGAGGGTTGAATGTTTGGAAAAATGTTAATTTTATTCATCCGCAGTGAAGTCCACATTCTTTGAAGTAAATAGTTCTATAAAGTTAGGGACAGAGAAATAAACAAACTTAGTTTAATTATTCAATGAACAACAAAGTAAACAAAATAAAACTACTATGCAGATTTAATTTTCCTTATTCATTATAATCGTGCACGTAGAGGTAATTTCATTAATTTGTTTATTAGTTTTATAAAAAATTATTTTAAGTTAGTTTGTTACAGGTATATTATTTCTTTTATTAGTTTCTTCCACTTTATGTTCAAGTATTGTTCTGTACTATAGTTTTATATTTATATTTTTAAGGTTAGTAATGTTAATATTGCTGCTTTTTGTACATAGTTAGCGAAGCCATTTCCACTTGCAAGCTGCTACGAACGTATAACGAGTTTTATGTAGGTCTTTTAATAAAATACCAAATTCGAAGTATCTTCTAGTGGTAGTCCAACATAATTTTTAGTATCGTGTAG
>JAGFPH010007309.1:37375-54901 GCA_018207615.1 Philaenus spumarius | reverse complement strand
GGGGGGGGGGGGTGTCAAAGTTATTAAATCACGATTTCTTAAAAACTACCGAACGGATTGGAATGAAATTTGGTATATAGCTTCCTCTACGGCCATAAGTGTTCACTAAAAAAGGGGTTTAAAAATTGGAAATTTTAGGTGGGTTTGGGGGGTAAAAATTACTAAATCACGATTTCTCCAAAATTACCGAACAGATTGGAATGCAATTTGGTATGTAGCTTCTTCTAGGGCCATAGGCGCTCGTTAAGAAAAGGTTTTAAAAAATCGAAGTTTTAGAGGGGGTTTGGGGTGGGGGATCAAAGTTATTAAATCACGATTTCTTAAAAACTACCGAACGGATTGGAATGAAATTTAGTACGCAGCTTCCTCTAGGGCCATAGGTGCTCACTAAGAAAGGGTATGAAAAATTTCGAAATTTTAGGAGAGGTTTTTGGAGGGATCAAAGTTACTAAAATTATAATTTCAGATCTTTTATTATTATGACAATAGTGCTTTTATTATTTAAGATCTATATATATAAAAGTCAAATACCACTCACTGACTGAACACTTAAAAAGAATACAATTACGTTAAAAAGACTGAAAATACCAACCACCACGGGTAACGCCGTACGGGTCAGCTAGTTAATTTATAAATAAAAGTCGATAATAGCAAATGTTCACTCTTTAATTATTAAAAAATAGGTCCCACCATTTGTAAAGTTACATACAAAAAAATTTATTTAAATATGAAAAATAATATTACATATCGTAGTATTACTGAACGGTCAGCGTTTGTATTTCTTTTTGGGCATTATACAAACTAACTATAACACAACTATCGATTATTTTACCATAGATTTGTAGGGTATAGCCTAAAGAATCGATTAAGACAACTTTGATCGAGATAAAGTTAGCATAGAACAAGCGAATCAACAGCTGATTATGACTCTATCACTGAGTTCAAATGAGTCGTAATTCACGACTCCTATCGGTTCCAGGTTTAAACTAACCTTCTCCACCATCCTGGCGACCAAGAGAAGAAGCACACTCCTGCAAGGGAGACGCGCTATCGCAACACACATACATATCAAAAATATTTCCAGACAAATGTACTCTGATTTTTAAGTGGTTCACTGACTGCCACTCCTTAAAAGTCTTCAAACACCTCATGCAAGTAAAGGAATAGTCAAAAATATTTCAAACTCTATAGTGTAAAACTCAGTATTAAACAAAACCAAAGCAAACCACTTTTAACTTTTAACAAAAAGATGAACAAAGTTTTCTCCCTCAAGTTTATTTAAATAAAATTGAAACCTTTGCTTTAAAAGTGTTATTAAAATTTATTCTTTAATGAAAAATTTCGATTTCAATTATAAAAACTTTTCCCTATAAAATAATGTCAAACTTCCGCGCTTAATTTTACTTTATAGTTTGTATGTATATAAATTACTAATATTTGATTTATATTAAATACTATAACAACTAAGTTTTGACCTACTTATATTTTTTAATTACTTACATGCAGTTTCTATAAATCTAATAAAAAGTGAGATTATAAATAACTACTATACACTACTCCTTTTCATTAAGAGTCTGCTGTAGTGGCGGCCATCTTGGATTGTTATCCCGTAAGAAGCACGTAATGCATTGTGTATTGAAAATACTCCCAATACGGGGGTTGGCGTGCGAAGCACGCAATGCATTGTGTATTATAAATACTCTTAATACGGGGGATTGGCGTCCGAAGCACTTAATGCATTTTATATTGAAAATGCAACACAGGGGATGGCATGCGAAGCACGCAATGCATTGTGTATTGAAAATATTCTTAATACGAAGAGTTGGCGTGCAATGCATAATGCGTCGGCCGCTTCTCATAGTGTTTAGTGTCAAGCTCAGCTGTGAACGTGTTAAAACTTTAATTACCATAGATACTCTTATGCAAAGATTAGATACTTGAGTCTCCAAAGTAAACTTACAGTTTAAATAAATACCCAATAATTTAACTGTTTTTAATATTTAGTTTTCCAATAGAATGTGGTTAAGCTTATTATCCATTATGACATATTTTTTTAAATATTTTTTAGTAGGTTTGATTTCTTGTATAGAATTATCTGTTATGTCAAAATAGAGCAACAATAACACTGTTTACACTTATAAAACCATTAAAAAGCAACGGTCCTGGTTTTATTAGTCCTAGATAATCATGTATAGTATATATACTGCTCTATATGTATTATACAGGGCGAATGATATATGGTGCCAGCTGATTCTCTTGAAATCTATCAGAGCTATAAAAGAATAGTTAAATAGTAACTCCCCTCGATTTTTAGTTCTGTTTAATTTGGTGACTGAAATTCTTATCTTACCCGCAATGTTTCCAATATGGCGGCTAACTTTCGAATTTCTTATAGAACACCCTAAAATTTCTTTTTATATACGACTAACCGTTTAAAAATTAAAGGGGTATATTGTTTAAAAAAGACACCCTTTATAAATGGATGATATTTTGCTATAGAAACGTTTTAAACCAATGAAAACGCTCTTAACACTAACAAAGAATTTTTTAGACATGCAAATAACTTTTTGTTCATTTTTTAAAACCACAATACAGCTTTTAATTGTCATTGTTCTAATTCTTTTTAACGAAAGCCCACTGTTCATTAGGCTACCAGTTCTCATTTAAAAGTAAAGTTGTTAATGTTTTTATATTCTAAAATGGAGGCCAACTATCGAATGTTTTATGGTGATTTTATGTTTTATAATGATTTTGAATATTACTGAATTCTGTTGATATTAAACATCACTGTTATCAACTTAATTTTTCATGTGTGGCAAATTTATAATTTTTTCATTTAATTCTTCTGTATTATGAATAAAAAAAATAATAAAAAAAAAACAGTATTTGATGATTTTAATTAGTTATTTGTTTGTATAAAATATGCTTTATTAATGTTAAGATCGTTTCCATTGGTTCAAAACGTTTCTGAACCAAAATATCCGCTCAGATAGGATTTTTTTAAACTGTATAACCCTTTAACTTTTAAACGGTTAGTCGTATAAAAAAAAAACACAAAGATCAAAAAAAATCGTTAAAATCGTTTAACGCGTGGAACTGCTTGTCTACTGTTGTACTTCAGTGAAAATTGCATTTCTCTTAGAGTCGGGTAAAATGGTGATTGGAATTCGATCAGGACATCTGGAAGGGTAAAAGAACTCAAAATGTAACAAAAGGCTGTATGTATGGTAATGTCCTGTTTTCTGTATAATGCCTCCGTTTGAAGACTTGGCTGAAACAATCTTTCTTTGTTAGACATTGCCAACACATTGTTTGGGAGGCACTTCTCTTGTTTGGGATTTCGTAATGAATATTTACTTTAAACTGACGATATTTAAAATGATTTTGTTACGAGTAGGTCTGCCATGAAGTTTTTTATATACCAACTCCAGTTATACCAAAAAGTAATAATTTACCTTTTGAATTAATATTATTTACCATTTTACCTTATAAGATATGATTGATGCTACACCTTTAATAAAAATCGAAATATACAAATGGCTTTGCCATGACTGAATGACATAGAATCAATGTAGAACATAACCTACTTAAGATTCAAATACAACAATTAATTTAAAGCTATATTCGTTTGTGGTCATAGATGGATAATGAAAATTCATTATTTTGTTCCCAGCACTATTACTACAGATAAAACAGCTGTTTCCTATAAAAAGCTTAGCAACACATGTTCGTTTAATGCATTTATATTCAATACCATAGCAACCATCTTAGCAAATTTAGAATCAATTTATTATTCACAACCAACAATTTTTTTTTTTTTTTTGGGGGGGTGTTAGGTTAACCAAATTAAAACAAACGCAAAATAAACAAAACATGCTTACTCATGCTTATAACGTATTAAAATTTTGTTTATGATGACCATTTATTTATTTACCACCAAACATCTATACAATATTTTTTTTTTACAAAATAAACACAATTTCTTCTTAAATCTACTGAAAAATAAAAAATTTAAACCTAAGTCTAGTGATAATAAATAATGGATTAGTCTCCTAGGCATTGCCTGTTTGAGACTTCCAACATTTTATTGGATATGAAAAAGAAAATGAAAAAAAGAGAGTTGTGTCGCCGTTAAACCACATTAAAAAAATTAAACTACACTATTTCGTAATCATAAAATGTAATTCAATGTAATAAATAAAACGGCAGATTTTGATCAAACCGCAAAATTAACATGCATCTTGATCCAAAATGTTAAGATCTTCAAAATATTAAAAGAAGTTAAGAATCTTATTTAGGTTAGGCCTGAAATGAACCGAAACACGTTTATTGAAATCAGTTACATTCATTACCATAGCAACCACTGAGCAAATTTCTAATCAGTTCATAATTCTTCACAACCAATATCTTGTTTAGGTTAGAATAAAAGCAAACGCAAAACAAAATCAACCAAAATTTAATACTGTATTATAATTGCATTCAGTTCAAACATCTGTTGTTACTTATAATATATAAAAGATTTAATTTGGATCAAAAACTTAACAAGAATTTTGGTTCGGCCTAAACTGAACTTAAACATGTTTATTGATTACATTTATCACCACAGCAACCAACAAAACAAATTTAGAATCAGTTTATAATTCTTCACAACCAATAGTTTTTTTAGGTTAGGTTAACAAAATAAAAGCAAACTCACAAAAATCAAGGAAAAAGGCTTACTGTATTATAATTCAAACATCTTGTGTTACATATTATATTGTTTCCGTTGGTTGGAAATATAAAAATGTGTTTGAGTTATTGAATCTTGATTATTTAAATGTTAATGGTGAAGTTACAATTATTGGGGACGGTCAGTGTCTATTTCGATATCTGTCTTACATTATGTTTAGGTCACCGCTATTTCCACCAACAATCTTAGATCCAAGTGTAACTGTTCTAATTATTTGTCATTTCCGTGAAATTATCAGACGAAACAATTATTTGTTTGCATTGGATTCGCCGTGAGTCACCGTGATGGTTGGGGAGCGAAGCAATCAGGGGCGGGGCCCCTATTAAATTATAAAATATGAGTGCGAAGCTCGCCTGCTGCTTGTCTAGTTTTTTTTTGGAAGTGAATTTAACTACTGGCTGCGAGATTGTCAATAAATTTATTCAATTGAAATCGTATAATTAACCCGTTCACAATAATACTTGTAAATGAATCTAGCAGAAACAAATGTCTCAATTTCTTTTAAAAATAAACCCATATTTTGGGATAAACTTAACGGCCACCCTGTACATCACTTCTACTCAGTGTGTGTCCAGGGAAATCTAATGTTAAACTGGAAAACTTAATTAAGCTGTCACCCAAGGGCCATTTAGGGGGGGGGGGGCTGTCGTAGGAGTATATTAAACGATAACATATGAGTTGTCCCAGAGTATATAGCCCTACATCTTTAGTTCACGACTCTTTGTGACATCTATCATAAGGCAACATGAGATTTATAAAGGTTTGTGTGTAACTCAACAGTTTTATGATTATGAAAAGCAAATTGGTGACTGGCTACATTTAAACAAATATTTATATTAACCAGTTTAACGGTTAAATATATTGTACGTTTTTTTAGTTCTCGTAGCGCCTATATTAGTATCGAATTAATAAGTAATGTAATATTGGCTTAACAGTTTGGCAGCCAAAGCACAAATAAATTGAATTGAACTTTATATAAAAATAAAAGAAAACTGTCATGAATGTAAATCGTTGGTTATCCTGGTTTTAGTTTAACGAGAAATTTGATAATTACATTAACTTGTCCAATTTAAAATTTAAATCTAACAAATAAAAAATAACACAAACGATTGTCTATAATTAAACAAAAATACAAATAACACGACTTACAAAAAGAGGAAGCACAATGTCCATTTAATTGACAGCGTGACTTGACTAAATACATACAGCTATTGAGTTTAATCCTTTGAATTTACCACCGCCTATTTTATTTAGTCGATTTCTCCTTCTTTTGTGATCATTTGTTACACTGAACGTCCATTCACTTGTTAGTGACGTGTATATTAGTATGACTATATACGTATAACTCCCCTCAGAACTGGTTATTTAGTAGCCTAATTTTAAAAAAAAGTAATAACTGTCATTTTTTTAAAATAATGTAATGAAATTTCAGGTTTTTGTTCATTTTTAAGTGTAAAATTATGTTACGTTGACAAAATTGTTCTAGATATTTTTTTGTTGTGTCATTTTCAAGAATAAAGTAAACAAAGTTTAAAATTATTTTTTTCCGAGTAAAAATTTAAAAACTTTATATCTAACATGAATTTACGTTTATTTTTTTAAAGGTACTACCTCATAGAACGTTTCATTCCAAACAGAATTTAAAAAAAATCATCAAAACTGATCAGTAATAAAATTTAATATATGTGAAAATGTGCTGAATTTAGCCTGGGATTTTTAGGACATACGAAAAATTGGAGGTCGGGAGCCAAAGGGTTTTAAACAAACGAGTGAAGACAAACGGAGCGTGCCAGGATAACTTGGTAGTGAGAGTTCTGGCATGGAAATGAAAAGTTGAGGATTTTAATTCCAGTTTTGATCTACGATACATTTTTTACATTTAATCCGATAGCGGAAAAGTTCCCATATATAAAGCATTTAGTTTACTTTGTCGCCGAATATAGGCGGGTTGTAAAGTATACGTAACGCTTTTTATACGGGCATTTTTCCACCCTCTAAATCATATGTTAGTATAACAACTGCTGAAACAACTACGCGTGTCTGTGTCCGTGTATTCTTGGCATAACCTGGATTGTTTGAATAATTATGAATGTCTATGTTTTATACAGTTTCTTCCTTATTAAAATGCAAATTGTTTACTAAAACTGCAGCCTTAGGAAAAGTTTTAATAATACACTAGCTGTGCTCGTGCTATAACATTTCCTTTCCGGGCGACAAAATGATGCTTAACTCCCTTAAGACCCAAATAACTATATTAACTATGTTAGTCCGTTTCAAAACTTTTCAGTAATACTGTGGCTAGGGGTCTGCTTAGAAAGCAACCGGCGACGGCAGCTCTTCACTCTATATAGCCGTATCTAAACAGCGCAATTCTTGCATCTAAGTGCTTTGACATTGCCTCATTTAAAAATATTTTATAAATCCATCTTTTTTAATTGAGTGCAGAAAAAAATACTGAATATTCTTTATAAAATTGCGGATCCGGCATGTGATTCACTTGTAATTATAAATTTGTTATTGTGTATAAAAAAAAGTTCAAACTTGGTACTTCAAAAATGTCAATTACGTGACAAATGAAACGGATTTAAAAAAAATGTAAACCACAAAACGGATGCGTATTGTTACTGTGGTTGAAATGAGACCTTGCAAAAAATTTTATGATAAAAAATAAACGAAATAAATGGTTTTAAATTTAACATTGTTCTTACGGGATAACAATCCAAGATGGCCGCCACTACAGCAGACCCTTAATGAAACGGAGTAGTGTAAAATAATTATTTATAATCTCTCTTTTTATTAGATTTGTGGAATATAAATTGTTCAAAACTTAGTTGTTGTAGTATTTAATATAAATAAAATATTAGTAATTTATAAACATACAAACTATAAAGTAAAATTAAGCACGGAAGTTTGAAATTATTTTATAGGGAAAAGTTTGTATAATTGAAATCGAGAGTTTTCAGTAAAGAATAAATGTTAGTAACACTTTTAAAGCAAAGTTTTTAATTTTGTTTAAATAAACTTGAATAAGAAAACTTTGTTCATCTTTTCGTTAAAAGTTATTCTTTGGTTTTGTTTAGGAGTAAGTTTTAAACTACAGAGTTTGAAATATCTTTGTCTTGTATGATATGTTTGCCACCTTAACGGAGGTATATTGTTTACCTACTAAATTGGACGTAAAATTGGGTAATGTGCATAAGAAATATTATTAATATAACCCAAAAAACTTACTGTGCTAATTAACGATACCCGAACTTACGTCTCACCTTAAGAGTCACTGCAATAGCTTATCTTTCCTATGGAAATTTGCTAATAATAATAATCATAATAGCTTTATGGATGTTAAACACAATAAATGCACTAGGCATGGTCACATTTTGTCCAGTCAGGTACATAGAATTACAAAATCACACTAATTAAATAAAACTTAAAATAGTCATTCACAGAATAGAATGCTTTTTGTTTTAGCATTTTTTTTATAACTGTTTTGACAGTTAATTCAGGCAAAGTTCTTGCTACAAATGTGACAATAATAACTCTGATTGGTTTTAACTAGTCTAATTCTACGAGCTAAAATATCACATTTATTTCTCCTATTGTAACCATGTTTCACAAACTGGTTATCATGTTGCAAAATATTTTGTATGACATGAATTAAATTACAATAAATATACAGACAAGGCAAAGTCATGATCCAGTGTTCAGAAAATCAGGGTCTATATGCTGGTATATTTGATGAGTCTTATAGCTTCTTTGCATTATAAAAACTCTCACTGAACAACTTGAATTGCCCCAGAGTTACATACATCACCATACATTGCCCCCAACACCATACATCAACTGTGAATGGAGTAGACTATAATAATGTCATAAGAAGCACATCAGATCAAACAAAATGCTATACCTTCCTTAACACGTTCACTGCTACGATAATTTCGTATTTAATACACTAGGAGCTGACCTTTCATTTTTTATATTTATAGTCTAAATAAGTAAAAATTGCTTTATTTTTTATTTTGAACTTTTCTACGTAATAATCACTAATATTTTAAAACATATCCATAGCACATAAGCTTAAAAAAAAATAAGCACGCAATGCACTGTGTATTGAAAATACTCCCAATACGGGGGTTGGCGTGCAGAGCACACAATTCACCATTCGTTGGCCGCTTCTCATAATGTTCAGTGTCAAGCTCAGTGTGCGTCCTTAGCAGTGAACGTGTTAAAACAGTAATTACCATAGATAGTCTTATGCGACGATTAGATACTTGAGTCCCCAAAGTAAACTTACAGTCTAATGAATACTTAATAATTTAACTGTTTTAAATGTTTAGTTTTCCAATAGAATGTGGCTAAGCCCATTACGCATTATGACTTATATTTTCAAAATATTATTTAGTAAGTTTGATTTGTTGTATAGAATAATAATATGTTCTGTTAAAATAACGCAACAATAATGTTGCTTTCACTTATAAAACTTTTAGAAATAAATTTTCCTAGTTTTAATATACAAAGACAACCATATACAGTCTACCTCTCTATATATGTATTATAATGACATTTTGCTTTTATTTTGTATACACGTGCAACTGTTTGTCTACAGTTGTACTACTCTGAAAGTAGCATTTATCTTAGAGTCTGGTAAAATGGTGATTAGAATTCGATCAGAACATCTGGAAGGGTAAAAGAACTCAAAATGTAACGAAAGGCTGTATATATGGTAATGTCCTGTTTTCTGTATAATGCCCCCGTTTGAAGGCTTGGCTGAAACAATCTTTCTTTGTTAGACATTGCCAACACATTGTTTGGGAGGCACTTCTCTTAAGGGGAGTTCGTAATGATTATTTACTTTAAACTGAAGATCTTTAAAATGGTTTTGTTATTAGTAGGTCTGCCATGAAGTTTGTATTTACAAACTCCAGTTATACCAAAAACATAATAATTTAAATTTTGAATTAATATTATTTACCATTATAAATTAGAAGAAATGATTGATTTTACACCTTTAATAAAAATCTATAATTATTATATATATATATACATATATTTAATATTTTACAACACCTCTCCTCCCAGTATTGGGAGTATTTTCAATACATAATGCATTTCAATTTTAAGCCTATGTGCTATGGACGCACATGTACGTCCGCTTTGAAATATTAGTGATTATTACGTAGAAAGGTTCGAAAATAAAAATAATAATAATTTCTACATTTAGGCTGCAAAAATAAAAAATAAAAGGTCACCTAATAGCATAGGGAACATGAAATTTTCATAGCAGTGAACGTGTTAATAAAAATCCCTATAATATTATACAAACATCTTTGCCCTGACTGAATGGCATAAAATCAAATATTATTATAATAAAATTATAATAATATTTTAATATTATAATTATGCAATTTCAAAATATGATATAATATTTATTGACAATATATTAACTTGTGTAATTTGTTGACCATTATTTTCCTCTAATATTAGTACTGATAAAAATATAAATCGGTCATAGAAGTTATCACTTCCAAGGTGTGGTCTTAAGCACACCTAATGTGTGTTTTATTTCAGTGATCCGAGCTCCTGGCTGAGAGATTGTCAATAAATTTATTTCCATTCAAATTGTACAACTAATAAGTTCACAATAACGCTTGTAAACTAATCTAGCAGAGACAAAATGTCTTAATTTCTTTTAAAAATAAACCCTTATTTTAGGATAAACTTAACGGCCACCCTGTACATCATTTCTACTCAGTGTGGGTCTAGGGAAATCTAATGTTAAACTGGAAAACTTAATTGGACTGTCACCCAAGGGCTATTTAGGGGGGGGGGGCTGACGTAGGAGTATATGAAACGATAACATATGAGTTGTCCCTGTGGATATAGCACAGCACTACGTCTTTAGTTCACGACTCTTTGTGACATCTATCATAAGGCAACATGAGATTTATAAAGTTTTATGTTGCACTCAACAGTTTTCTGATTATGAAAAGCAAATTGGTGACTGGCTACATATAAACAAATTTACATTAGCTTCAGTTTTATGTATAAATATACTGTACGTTTGTTTAGTATTAGTAGAGATTATAATATTATTATTGTATCGACTTAATAGGTCATTTATTATTGGCCTAATGGTTTGGCATCCAAAGCACAGTTTTTTTTTAGATTGAACTTTATTTACAATGAAAAGAATGCAATCGTGCAAACTGACATGAATATAAATTGTTTTATTGGTTTTAAATTTGATAATTATTTTAGAACCAAGTTTTATAACGCGGGTTGCGCCAGGAGTTCACAAATAGAAAATGTAACGCGTAACGGAAAAAAGTGTTATAAATTGACTGCAATGGCAAAGACACATATAAAATACGAGTAACGAAAAAGCGTTTTAAGATTGGTTGCTGTGACAATGAATGTAAATACATTCAAGAAACATGTGTTTCGGTTCATCAATTTAAGGAGGCACTCCACCTTTAAAAAAAATGTTCTTTATTTTTAAAGAAAACCTAATTATTTTATGTTTTATAATATGAGTGTTGGTTATAGTGACTTTTCCATAAGTTTTGGCCCCCCACCCCTCCCCCCCTTAATTTTACGGATTTAACTAGGCTTAACTGTGGCAGACATAACTCAAGTTTTATTTGAGATAGCCTCATTTTTATTTTGAAGAGGGCATTCCATTCTACAACCTGTAGTATAGATATTAAATTATATAAAATATTTCTGTAAAAAATATGTTATTTAGTTTTTTTACAAAAAATTTTAGTAAAACCCTTTTTTAATAATTTCTTAAAATCTTTATTATAGGAACTAAAGTATATCCATACTACAGTTTGTACAATGAAATGTACTCTTCAAAATGAAAAATAAAAATTATGAAGCTGTCTCAAATACAACTTGAGTTATGTCTGCCACAGTAAATGAAAACGTGAGAAACAAAACTTTAGGAAAACGGCCTAGAAAAAGACTCAGTTATTTGGAGAATATACATGTACGCGTTTTGTTTTTAGATAAAATAAACTAATTATAAACATATTATCTATACTTATTATATATCTGATTGTTCAGAAAATCACAGGGAACAAAACTAGGTGAAATAAAATTGCAATTTTTATCAATATTAAGGTGGACTTGCCCCCTTAAATTAAGAGTCGATCGGTTCCGTCCGAGGTAGTTCAGATATGACCGTCTAGCGCAGAAATGCATTTAATAGACATAAAATGTTGGTTCGTCAGTATAGGCCCAACCTAAAATAATTGTGTGTATATTTAATTTATTTCACTTGTCTTAACAACAACATACGTAAAATAATTTTAGGTTTAGCCTAGACTTAAATTAATTTCTAGGCCTAACCTGAAATTAATGTATGTAAGTTGCTGTTAATACAGGTAAAATAAATTAAATAGACACACAATTATTTTAGGTGAGGCTTAGATTGATGAATAATTTTATGTTTATTGAATATATTTACAATAAATGGACATTTAACTCTTTTTACCATCTTAGCTTTGATATTATAATTAATTCTACACCTTTATTGTAATAAAATTAAATTTGTATTAAAAAAATTTGGAAAACGGTTGACCCTAAAGGCCATCCATGTAACTTCCCGCTAAGTTTAATTACAACAAACACTATTTTTGGAAATTTTGAACTGCCATAACTTTTGAATGAATCAACCGATTTTTATGCGATTTGCGGCAATCGATGCAGTTTTTTAAGTCCATTGAAATAATTAACAACAAAAATTTTTCAGATGAAAAGTTTCGGAGAAATTGAGGAAAAACACTTTTTTTATTTTCTTTCGTTCACGATATCTCACGAACGAATTAACCGAATTTGACCGGACTGATAGCGATCGACGTCGCTTTTCAAGGTTAAAAGCTGATTAGATTTTGGAATTGATCGGTAAAGCGGTTTAAAAGTTATTCCAAAAAAACCTGAATTGAAAAAAATTTATTTCTTAGTTTTTTCGAAATTTCTCAGGACCTACCGGTCCGAATTACTTAAAATTTTCAGGAAATCTAAGTTTGATGGAACTCTTTAGAACGCCTTTTGGTAGGATCCAATCGGTTAAGCCGTTCAAAAGTTATAAGCGGGTCACATACTTACATACACACACACATACATACAGACTGGGTGACACCATCTCGGGAGTGGTCAGGGAAGATTCCTAGGACCTCAAAACGTCGAGATCTGATGAATACTCGATTTTCGAAAAACGGGGTGAAACCAATAACTTCCCGATTTTAGAAAATTTTCAATTTTCTTTTAGCGGGAAGTTAAAAAATCTAATAATAAACGGCAATTGAAAGATTAAAATTATGTGTGTATGTTTCCGTTAAGGGTAGTAAAAGAATTGAAGAAAAGACGTGATGTACTTCGTTCCTGACGGAGGTCACACAACCGCACACATTAACTTTTTTATCTTATCCCTTTTAAAATTGACATCTAAAAAATAACATAAACAATTGTCTATAGTTAAACAACAATACAAACAACATAACTTACAAAATGAGGAAGCACAATGTCCGTTTAATCAGTAGCGTGACGTGCCTAAACCTGTACAGCTATTGAATTTAATCCATTGAATTTACTACTGCCTATTTTAGTTAGTCGATTTCTCCTTATTTTACGATCGTTTGTTACATTGAACGACTTTTTTATATTAGTACGTTTGTAAATCAATGAAGAAGAAGAAATAATCGACGAAATCAAAAACCCAAAGTATCTCTTTAAGGACGGATTTCGAGTTCGTATATTTGACCTCACAAAAGTGCTCGTAAAGAAATTTTCACGTCAAAACGTTGTCAAAATCGGTTTATGCTTTTCTGCAGTAGCTAAACATATAACCCAGTGTCTGATGAAAATCTTAATTTGTTTCTTAGTACTCGTCTAACACAGGTTAAGAGGCTACAACCATAATATTTTAAATTTTTTGTACATAAATTGGTTTATCTGTGTCCTGCAAAAAAAAAAAAACTTTTTTGTCTTTTGTGAATTTAGATGTTAGAAGATGTAAATATACGACATTTTGAAAATAGGAAAGGCAATCTGTTTATTATTTTTCTTCAAATGTGGCTCATATGTTCCGTATTTACTTATTTTCACCAATAGAAACATTTTCTGAAATCATGTAATGATTTTTGCAAACACCCTGTAATTTCTGTTGGAATGTTGAGGCATAAAGCAAGAAATGCTTAAGATTTATTATTCTTAGTGGCCCAGGAACCGGCACATTTACCACGCATGCGCTGTCCGATACAAATTGCGAAGCCGGTTTAAATGTTCATTTCAGTCTACACGCAGACATTTCTCAATTCCCCAGTTAAATGTTTACCAAGCTTGTTCCCTGCCGTGATTATATTGATGACGGCATTAAAGTCTCCCAAAGCACATAAGTCACAAGTACACCGGTGAATACGTGATTTAAAGCGGACGAATGCAATTTGTCGTCAACGTTGTGGAAAAAGCGTGAAATATTGCTAACATTTCGTGTGTTTCAAATGGGGTGATTTTAATGCAGCTTTTTAAAGGGAAAATGTTTAAAATTACCACCTAAACATTTGAAGTTAGTGTTATTTTAAACTTAGTTACAATTTATAGTATTACTACGAAGGTGTCAATCAATGCTGTAAGGTTACACTCAAATTGTACACCTTCACAGTTTTACATTTTTACTGAATGTAAAATCATTAATTAAGTATATAAAATATAGTTGCATTTAATGTGACCTTAAATTGTTAGTAATAATCCAAATGAGGACGTGTTAGACTCGCGTGGCAAGTGTTCCGTACCAACAAACGAATATAGAACGCTTGAAAAATGCAGTGAGAAGTGGGTCGTGCTATCGTTTTACTTCTTCCTTTAAATCTAAAACAATGGTAGAATCAAAACTCGAAAACATTTTACTGTTATTGAGATAATATTAACTTTAAGGTTTATTTGAATAAAAAGTTAGAAGACGGTCGTGTCATATATTGTTTCCTACCATCCTTTTTTTAAGTGGTTCAATCAAAACTCAAACAAGTTTTACTATATTTAAGGTAGGTTTATGATTTAGGAGACGACTTGGCAGCAGTATTAGAAGGTGTCCTTGCAAAACAGAGTCATAATCAAAATTAAAAAAGGATTAACCATATTATAGATATGATTTTTTTAAGGTAAAAACTTAAAATGTGGGTTACTTTAAGCAATTATTTTGTGACTAAATTTTGTAGTGAAAAATAATGCGAAGTATCCTTTATCACTGACTTCTTATACTCTGAAAATAAAGGTACAACACAAAATCTAACCGTTTGTATTGTTTCTATTTTTTAAGCAAAACTTCTATATTCACGGTTGGCCTATTTGCATTGGATCAGACGATATGTGAAACGCATTCCTTTCTCCTACTTTAACCGGCAGTTGAAAGGAAAGAGTAGGAGAATCGTTTCTACTCTCTGTCAAATGCGTCAAACGCACTCTACACGCATGCGCACTGAGTATTGTGCACGTAAGTAGCATGAGTCGAGACGATAATTGAAACGGTTCCCCTTCTCCGACTCCAAACGGCTTTTAAAAAGAAATAGAGGGAGAATCATTTCTACTCTCTCGGCCGCATACTTCACCGACAGCTTACGTGCGTCGCATGTACTGTATTAATACGTAGCATAGTGAACCATTAGGCGCTTATTTTACAGGGCATTAGCTCAACACGTTTTAATATTTCTAAGAAAATATACTGTCTAAATTATTTGTATTATACTTCAGCTTTCATAAACCCATAATTTCTATCTTAGATTATAAATAAATGAAAAGGAATATTTAATTTAACTAAGCCAGATTTGGTCAGTTAAAATCCACACAATTATTACTCAGTTCTGAAACAATAAAATCGGCAACAAATGCAAATAGAGCAACGCAAAGAATCAGCTGTTTCTAGAACCTAAGTCGTTTCACTTCTAACGCGCCACAGTCCCACGCACTTTTTGAAGTAATAACTTCTATTGGCCCGTTGGGCTCTTTCGTTTGACTATGTTTCTGAAATCTCGCATCACGAACTTTTTGCGTAGACACATGTCAGAGCAGGAAGAGGGAATAGACAATACATAGTATATATAGACAAGTAAGCTCGTGCTTCCATGTTAAAATGTAGCTAGTAACGTTTCAAACGTAATCCTAAAGGCAATTATCCGTAAACCTTGCTCTTCCTTACCGCGACTGATATACAAAATTACAATTTATATAAACTTCGCGCTATAAACAGACTAGGAACGTTTTAACTGGTTACTCAAAGTGCCTTGTAATTATATCGCTTCTCGGCCTCTTATCTAAGATCAAAGTGCAGTATCTGTTCTTATCAGCTTAATGTGTGTAAGTATAGTGTGAATCGTCGAGTGTTCTAACGGTCTTCTGCTTTAAATATTTGATATTTTGTTGGGGCGGTCATCGGGGAATGTTGTTGTGTGCTGCCACCTGCGATTACTTACAACTACTAGCCCATAGGCTGTTTACTCATCGTAACTTCGAGTATATTGTACATCGGTGAGGGTTTTAACGGTTTTTATTTGGCCGTTTGAATACTTTTAGTATAATTTGAATAAATTAACAGGTAATTTGAATAAGTCCAAAATATAACTTAAAATCATTGTCTTTTTTTTAATATTACTAAAATTTCTGTTATAAATGTTTCGTTACATCTTTTTACGTGATTTACTATATACATACAAAATGAATCATGTTGTAGATAAGAGTGTTGAACTTTCTTCGTTGGATTCGTTAATACAGAAAGTCGGTAAGCACATTGAGAGTTACAATTTTATTTGTTATTATTTGGGGATTTTCCATAACTTTTCTATAACTCTTTTAAATGGAAAATTTATAACCTTTGATTACGCATTTTTAAATCTGATACACAGAAAGGAAATCATATTTTTTTTGAAAAAAATACACTTTTTAAAATAATTAACAATTTAAAATAATTAATATTTTTAAAATTTTAAAATTTTCTATCATTTCTTATAAACTTTAGGAAATTTAAAACCATTTTAAATGTATAATTTGATATAATTATATACACGCTTAAAATGGAATAAAAATGTGTAATGTATAATGTGATAAAATATATTAAATATTATGTTCTGTAGTTTTACTGATAATTGAAAATATACTTAAATTACTTACAACTTTTAGGAGTTAAGAATAATTTGTTATTTGAATAATTAATTATGCAATTTCAAAATATTATGCAATATTTTTTGACAATATATTGACTTGCGTAATTTGTTGACCCTTATTCTCCTCTAATATTAATACTGGTAAAATATAATTCGGTCATAGAAGTTATCACTTGCAACGTGCGTCTAAATTATGCGTTAAATGTTTTTTTTTATATACCTAGGCCTACATTTACTTGAGTAGTTTGGTAATATTTAGTTTTAAATGAGAGACTGATTAAATGATATTTGTACTTAATAACATCACACAAAATTTAATTTAGTTTGTTAATAATGAAATTCATTTGCATGACATAAAAATAACATTGTTAAGTTACCAAACATAATTGGTCCTTATTTCTAATAGGGGAGAGACAAAACTCATCTTGAATAATTTTCCTCTTACGAAAGCACAGTTGTTAGAAATACGAAATTAATTAAAACGAAATTTGTTTAGTATTTAGAGGACTTTAGTTCAATTAGAATTGACGTTTACAGTTTTTTACAAATCTTACTCTCACAGGAATCGTGGCAGTCTACGTCGGAGATCTTTTCAAAACAAACACAAATTATCTCGGACAAACTTAATAAGCAAAACGAAGT
>JAGFPH010007308.1:43233-58105 GCA_018207615.1 Philaenus spumarius | reverse complement strand
GATTTCTCCAAAATTACCGAACAGATTGGAATGAAATTTGGTATGTACCTTCCTCTAGGGCCATAGGTGCTCACTCTGAAAGGGTATGAAAAATTTCGAAATTTTAGGAGGGGTTTGGGGGATCAAAGTTACTAAAATCATAATTTCAGAAATTTTATTATTTTGACAATAGTGCTTTTATTATTTAAGATCTATATAATGTAAAAGCCAAAAACCCCTCAATGACTGAACACTTAAAAAGAATACAATTACGTTAAAAAGACTGAAAACACCAACCACCACGGGCAACGCCGTACGGGTCTGCTAGTGAGGCTATAAGCATGGAACGAGCCACTCGTGAACCGCCACCTGGAGTAGGGGACGTGCCGCAAGTATACACGGGTAGCAGACCGCAGGCTGCTCACACGGGTGAGTCGTTGCAAGCAGTCGACCGTGTTGAATAGCTTTAGTAATTTCTCAATTGTATCAAAAAGAAAATACTGTATTACCGCTCATGGACCCGGTAAAGAAGTGCACGTTCACAGGATTCATTGACAAAAACTCCAATTAGTGGAGCTCCCTCCCGCTTTCCCCCCTCAATAACTCTCTTGGGCTGCGTTGGTGATTTCGTCGCGCTTTTGTTTCTCTTCCAGTTTATTCAGGACATAAAGATCAGATAAAACAAATTAAAAACGTAACAAAGCCATTGTACTTTCTTCCGTTGTTCTATTAATCTCACTAATCGAGGTGTTGTTCTAGTTTTTAGTTTTATTTTACTCGTTTATCTTTCATCTATATTATAAAGAGAAAATGTGTTCGTCGGTTAATACGACTTAGGAATAACTAAATAAAACGTAATCCTGTTTTGAAGCAGTTAAGCTTTGTTTTCCGACGATCAATGTTGGTTTTCAAAACGGGAGCAGTGATGAGAAAGTGGAACGTTTTGTTAAAAACTGCCGTTTGGGAGACGTTTATGCCTTCCATTACCGATCAAAACGAAACTGTAAGCAGAAGAAAAGCGGCAAGCAGTTGCCAATCGATGTATCTATACAAATTGTCTGCGAGGGTTACGGTTTTCTTGCAATAACATTTGCAATTGAACCAAATGCTAGTAGTTCAACCTAACACTGTAGTTTTTATTGGGTATGTCAGCTAGAATTTTATTAAAGACGCGATTATTTTATAACATACGGACGTGGAGGACTTATATTTGATCACAAAATTAACATGCCTAGTTTACCCGAAATCGTAACCTATTGGATCTAATAGGGTTGAATTTTATACCCTCTTTACCCGGGTTCAAACACTAAACTGGTTAGTTAGTTAAGGAACAGTTCAATAATAATGCATCCAGTGGCTCAGTGATAGAATGCTTATCTATATATTTACCCACACTATACAATAATACAAACATATATGCATACATTTCTTTTACTAGGTGTTGATCTTTACAAGACAGACTGGATTTACGGTACCGGAAACTAAAGCGAGTTACGTTTATGTTAATAACCCCAAAACTCTGAATACAATGTGACTTTAACAATAGACCAAAATACTTTGATTTGCCTCCCGCAGTGTGTTGTCTTCTAATAGTCCTGTTCTTCCTTCACTCGAGATCTCGTCCCAATGGTCCAAACTTTGAGCTAAGCAGAGATCCTCGTCTCGATCTCCCGGCCGCAATTTTCACAACGAACTGGCCCAACTCGCAGCCCCTCACTGGTCACCCGACCATTCCACTCTGGCCCATCGACCAACCCTCTCTGGCCCAGATTCTAGATTCGGATTATACTATATAACCCGTCTAGCTTCCTGTTGACATCTCCAACAAAACAACCGTTGCTTCCTTAGCATTTGTCTTGTTCCGCTTTAAACGACCTATCATGCGACGTTGATACTATTTCCGTATTCATATTATACTTCCTACTTTATCTTGCTGGTCAACACCTTCATATCAAATCACTAACTGTAATAATTAATATAAATAAACTATATCTTAATTTTATATATCAAACTCTAAACTCTAAACACTATCAGCCAAACAAGCATTGAAGTTAGGCAACTATGGCTCCCATTATTAAAAAAAGAACTAAAACTTGATTATAATAACCATATTAATAATAAAACAGAAATGTTACCGACTAATAAAAATGCTGAACTTTTACCATTAGAATTACCACGTGGTGTTATAACCCGTTCCCGTGCGAAACACCTGCACTATATGAAACAATAGTGAACCACCCCTTCCTGTTGGCCACGCCTGAACACTCTGGCCAGTTGTCAGTCTATCTTCAACTTGTAAACTAGACGCTTGCCATCAATTGCGTGTGCTCAGTGTATGAATTGTATTGTGTCTGTGTTTGGTGTGTTTGACTTCTCAGTCTTAGCTCTGCGATCCATCATGTAGATATTTAAGGTTAGTAATGGTTTGTAGTTTTACTTTGTTCACCCTTACATAGGCCTAGTTGCCTAGGTTTATGTACCGTTAGTTTTAGTCACTTGAGAACGGGAATTGATTTGTATTCCCGAAACGCGTGTTTGATTATTTAACACACAAATGATGGCAAATGTCCGAACAAGTAATTATAATAAAATTCAACATCCATCATTAACAAACAATAACTTCAAACAGAGAATCTAATTGATGGTTTTTTAACCATCAATTAATTCGTAACAGATCTTAATTTAATACTTGTAATTTATCGCATCCGACAAACATACTGACAGAAACAGCTTTTAAAACGACTATTTAATAAATTATAGTAACTCATTGACGCGATTCACTAGACTGGTACAAACAACAAACCGACCGGGTCGGAAAGAAGGCTTTTGAATCTCCTAGCTAGACTCTTCAGGCATAATTTGCCCGTAATTATTCATTTATGGGTTGAACATGACTCACTAAACTGCCGTCGATTTACGGACGCCTTGCGTGGATTTAATCAGCCGTACATAATAACAATCATCTACGCATTACAATATAAATTATAGCGCACGATAAAACTACCCGTCTCTATTGTGCGTGGACTCTCGGTTCTTAGATAGAAATGCGCTTCGATCATCCATCGAAAAGTGATTAGGTTCAAGATCACGATCCAGTTATTGAGCGTGTAAAAAATTTTATTACGAAAAGCACCGACAGACTATCGTCGCCTGAAATTAACTTTTCGGACTAGCGAAATATCCATGGTCTTCACACGGATTCGAACCTGAGACTTTGAGATTTGGGGGACAAGGCTTACAATCTACAAGGCCGCTTATCTAAGACTCGAGATTATAATAACCTCCTGCAACTGTACGTAATTTGTGCCTATGCTGATGCACACTTGCTGATATAGCATCAATAAAGGTTCATCTCAATCAAATAGACAGCTTTTAGTTAAATTGTTACCTACAAACATTTCCTTAAAAAGAAAATGTGACAGAGTGGTGTCACTACATCACTGTAAACGTACCGTATTTCAAAAACTCGTTTGTAGATAGTCCATTGGTTTCTAATTAAATATTTTAGTAACATTTTACGAAACGCCCCAAGCGGAACAATGTGTAGTACTGGTCATTAGTACTTGCCGATCGCACTAAAACCACACGTGTGAACAGTATGTCGTAGCGGAGCTACTTTATATTTTCAATAAATAAATTATTCGTGAGATTCCCCGGCATCGTATATACAGTCCAGCAGAAAAACAAAGTTCTACTCACCGAGCAACTTCTTGGCCATTAAAAGGACCAACTCTTCGTGCGAAACTAACATCATGCGATTCAACATCAATTTCCACCACTTAACTTTTTGGCCTTCAAAAGGGCCAACATCAGTCAGCGTCTTGCGATTTTCCCGTAAATGCCTTTTACGGGAAAACTCGCCTAAACGTCCTCAGAGCTTCACTCTATTACGTCCCCGGTCGGTATATTATCTGTCTGGCGAACATAGGCATGTTCGACCGCCAAGGACACGACGATATCGGCCGGCAATCTTCTATAATCAACGTTTGCTTTCCTCGGAAGTTGACACCTCACCTTCTGAGAAAGATACTAGCATTATTTCCCCACAACTTTCTCAAGGACCGTTCCGACTACGCACTGCAGATGTCTGGGATACGTCGACACGTTCACCCGCCAAGGACACTGTGACATCACTGCGAACGGCCCCTTCACTTCTACCGTAAAACTTCTCCCCGCCGACAAGACCTTGTCTTACGGGAAAGTTGTTCGGTAATCTCCCGCGAAACATCTATCGTAATAACTCCAAATTCCCTAGTAAATTCAGTTCCCCGGTCACGTCATATATTTAGTGGCAACCGTAGAAACGTTTGCCGAACAAAAACTAAATATATTAACTCTCAAACGGCCGAAACAACGACTTCAAACTTTCTCGGCGTTCATCGCACTACGTCCGACAAAGTTACAATCTCCCGCGAAACTTCTGACGAAAATACCAGCAACCGCCAACTTAAGAACGCGCAAAGACTTCCAAACTTTACAGTGGTTCGGAACTCGTCAACATTACTGCACGGTAATTCGCCGACTACGTTCCCCTAAGTGTTAGATTTCGCACCTTTTCGCTGGAGAACTGTATATATACGAGGGAAATAGTCCAAAATATTATCTTCGTTCACCACCACACCAAGAGAACTCACCTAACGAACTTACCAAGCCAACATCAAGCCTACAACTGCCTTCCAATCCAAGGGAAAACTGAAGTATTCACGCTAGAGGTACCTTGCCTAGCCAGGATCAGGACTTTGGCCGGACTAGTGCCAGACGGAACCAACAAATTGGCCGGACTAGTGCCACCTAAGGAAAGAGAGAGTTGCGGCAGGAAATTTGAAGCCAACGGAGTGAGGGAGTATTGTCGAACGCCAGGCTGTGTTTAAGTAAAATAAATTCAATTCTATTCTAATTCAAAATAAATCTCGTTCTTCAAACCTCAGCGCAACCGGACAGCATACACTAAGAAGACCCGTTCGCGGAAAAGAGGCTAGTCCGGCTAGAACCTCCGCCGTAGCTCCGGCTACGTGTCACCCGATACATCGTTACGCTCTTCAAGCTTACACGGTCCTTATTAGGGTCGACTTCATCCAGTAGTCTCTCGATCCAAGGCATTGCAGTCGTCTTGGTGACCGGGTAGTGCGAGCACTACTTAGGACTACTGTGCTTCGCTTCGCAACGATTCTACGCAACGCAACGAAAACGACAGCGCAGCGCTACGCATCGTTCACAGGCTTCACCTGCAATCAAGCGCCCTTCAGGCTCACGTTCCCTAACATATTCGGCCCTTTTCAGGACCGAATTAGCGAGGCTAAACCTCACTGCCCTTCAGGCTACATTTTACCGAGGCTTCACCTCACGCCCTTCAGGCCACTTTTTTGGCCCTAAGGGCCCAACAATTTTTGGACTTTTGCCGCCCAGCTGAGCTAGACCATAATTTTTATTAAATTCAAATTTCCGGGGCGGCAACAAGTAGTGATTAGTGCTTATTAAAACGGGGAGTGCGAGTGAATAGAAACCTGTTATATTTACTAAGTGCTTAGTGCGAGCGGCAAGTACTAATGGCAAGTACTACGCATCGTGTAAACCGGGCATAACTACAGTCGTATCCAGCGGCCAAGGAATACTATAGACAGGCAATGTCGCGCAAGGCTTGAAGTCGATTCACCTATGAGTGGTGGGGATGAAAACGTCTGACTCCGCTACTTCCGAGCGTCAGCGTTATTGTAAGTACAGTTAGCAACGTTGTGATTTAAGATGCAGATTGTGGGTTTTTTAAGTGAACAAATTAAGGAAAAAAGGTTTTTATAGGTTTGCAAACTAGTTTTTATAGTATTTGAGTAAATAATTAGGATGATTAGTAATTTTTGGTTTGATTAGAATAATATTTTTAATTTTCTTTGATTTCTTCTAAATTCGGAATTTTGTCTATTTAGCGAATATTTTTGTGAGTAAAGTTAACAACATTGCGATTTTATATGGATATTGTGGTTTTATTTTTTATTCTAGGGCAAGCATTTTACAAAGAAATGTAAAGAATATTTTTTTATTTTTTGGTTAATTTTCAACAACTTTTACGCTTTGACAAATCACCTGCCTAAAAAATACAAAACTTTCTTGCTATGCCTAAATTTCATGTCATATGTCGAAACACAACGTTGACGTTCTTTATTTTATATTTTTCCCGCTACATAAAATATATTTTCTATTTTTGTTTGATACCGTCAGCACGGTCATAGTGTTTTAAGCAATATTTTAAAATTTCAGAATTTTATCTCAACACTAAGTGTGTGTTCAAACGGTGTTAATGAAACGAGGCGAATTAAAATCAAACGAATCAAATTAATAAAACGAGGCGGTCGCGGTCAGAGAATCCGGTGTTTTCACCTAAGAGTGGGCGTGGTCGGCTTCAACTCCCGTAATGCGTTGTGCATGGGCTTTGCCAGTCTATAGTATTCCTTGGTCGGTGGTCATATCACATCAGTTTGGTAGTGAGCTGAACACAGTTTGCCTTACTTCCGCCCTTCTACCCTCTTACCACAGTTATGTAAAAACTTCACCACCCCGTCTGATCATTGCTTCTGTCTGATCTCTGTATTACTCTACTTTGTTTACAATGTTGTAACTGCGCACGCCCAGGTAAAGAAGCGCGCAACATTAATAAGATTCGTTGAGAAACACCTTGACAGAAACTCCAATTAGTGAGACTCCTCCAGATTACTCGCCACAGCTGAGTTGATGATTTCGTTGCGCTTTTGTTTCTCTTCCAGTTTATTCAGGGTACAAAGAACAGATTATAAAACAACTAAAACAAAGCCACTGTACTTTCCTTCATATCTTTCCCACTATTGTTCTCGGTAATCGAGGTATATGTTCTAGCTTTAAGTTTTGTCCACTCACGTTACAGCTATAGAGTGGAAAAGTTTGTTATAATTTTACTCAAAAATTATTCGTCCGATTTTTATTACACTTTTACTGATACGCTGAGCATACCAGAGAACATAAACTATGTTTCATCGTGTTTCTAACGGGGATGACGATGACTAAACCATTAAAGATAAATCAAAACAGTAAGCTGAGAGTTCTGAAAGATCTAAAATAAAGGTTTCGCGGAGAGACAATTTACTTGCGGTAATACGCAAGGTAGGATTATACTTGATCGTCAGGGTTATATATAGTCTTTCTGTTCGGCCATGATACCTGACTTCTCGGAACTCAACCCCCCCTCCCTACCCGCTCGCCGGGCCTGCCGGTGGCAAACAATGACTCACCTAGTGGAGGGGAGTTGAGTTCCGAGAAGTCAGGTATCACGGCCGAGCGGAAAGACTATAACTCTTTTGAAACTGAATGAATTAAATACATCTTAAATGGATCCTTTAAACTCAGATTCTTACCTATCCAAAATCTACCTCGAAGTATCTCATATTTTGATGAAATTGTGCGTACGAGTTAATTGTTGCCGTCCGAAAATCCTCGCGTAAGATTTTATCGTGCTTTTTCAAAACGAGCGCAGTGGTTGGTAAAAATGTAATGTTTTGTACATAAGCACCGGTTTTGCTACGCCGTTGAGTATAAAACAAAATAGAAAGTGGAAGAAATGTTGTCGAAAAACGAAAAGCAAACAGTCTTCGGAAGATACGGTGTTCTTTTAATAACTATTTCAGTTTAATAAGGGATTGTCAAACCTATCCATTGTGGGTGTAATTTCCTAAGCACTCAAACATTAACGGGGTCCGGGCCCCGGTTTAGCTATAAAAATTACGGTTAAATAAAAATTTTAACACATAGGCCAAGAGTTTTATAATCCTTATAATATATGACATTTATATATGCATTTACATGTATATAGGATATGACTGTATTTCAAAAAGACATAAATTATCTTTTGCCAATTTTCACCTACACTTTCTCTACAAAATTTTTCTCGTATAACTAGGTTAATCATAAATTCTCTTTATTTTTCAACCTCGCCTTCGAATTGAATGTCTGCAACCACCCACGTGCGTAATCGTTAAGCTTGAGGGCTGCAGCGCACAACGCTTGTAACGCACCTGCAACGAAACGACTACGCTTGTAACGGACCCCGCTTCCGTGGGCTCGGCTCGCCTGTGTCCGGCTCCTTGAAGCGGCGCTTTCCCTGGTCGGGTTGTACCTTTCTGTCCTCGACAGGATGGTTGGTGGTGAGAAGGTTCTTCAATAATTCGGTAAACCCATGATCAGTTGAAACGTTTATTCGATCGATACAAACGACTACTCTGCTGGTTCCGATTACTCTAAACTAATATTACGCCATGAGGCCAAAGCAAGATCAATTGAGTCTACTCGCGGACGCGTTCACTTACAGACTAACCACTGCATCTCTGGATGCTTTCATCTATCGTCCCCTCCCTTGGTTAACTAGGAATCGTCTTCTCAGCGAATGTACCTTTAGCCAACAATATACTGTGTCCACTGTTAGTGAACCCTTTATTATCAAGTATCTTTACTTATTATTTATAATTATTTACGAGGTGAGGGGTACCCATCACACGCTTCTCACTCTTGACGCCCCATTAGCGGTCCCCCTATCATCAACCTAAGCAAAAACGATCCGGCGTACAAATAACGCTTCCTTGACGATAGCACAACGACCCGTGTGCGGACTGCCTTATTCATTTTGTTTCTTTGTTGCACCACACAGTCGAACTATTTGGTAACTTTATTAAGGAATAAATTGCAAACGTAATTTTTCACTGGCTAAACCTTCTACTTCCTTATTGGCACACTATTTTTAACCTAAGCTCAAAACTACATTTGTTATTTCAACGAGCGAGGACTACTGTTCACAGAAATACTAGTAAATTGACAAATTAAAGTTTTACTATTAAGGGTCTGCTCCCCTTAAACGAGAAAGCAACCGGAAACGCAACCGCTTCTCACTGTATCCCTATCTAAACAGTGCAATTTCTTGCAGCTGAACGCTTTGACATTGCCTCATTTCATACCATTTTATAAGTCTACTAGTGGACATGGCAATGCTTCGCTATTGCTTGATTTACCTAACCTAAAATTATATTCAGTTTTTGATCCAAATCAGTTGTTGACCAAAATCAGCTGTTTTAAGCTTTTCATACGAACAGCTGTTTTTTGTGCCCCTGATAAAATCAAAAGAAATCTTTCTTCTTCTTCCTTAAGATTGACCTTCCATAAGATTAACATGGCAACTTTGAGGGCCACTGGGGCGAAGCCCTTAACATACATTGAGCTCATTTTAAGGGAAGCACAACTTCAGAGTGAGCTCTGTAAAATGACACCAAAAACATCAAAATCAGTTAAAAACTCTAGGAGGAGTTCTACTCACAAAATAACCCCTAGCAAATTAATTATGTATAGATCTTTTGTAATTGAGGGTTGAAAAAAAACTGAATATTCTTTATAAAATTTCGGATCCGGCATGCAAATTATGTTTTATTATTAATGTATTATTGTGTTAGGAAAAAAATTCAAACTTTGTACTTACAAAATGTCAATTATATATCAAATGAAAAGCAATTAAAAAAATGTAAATTGCAAGACGGATGCGTATTGTGACTGTGCTTAAAATGAGACCTTGCAAACAATTTTATGATAAAAAGTAAAGAAATAAATGGTTTGTAATTTAACATTGCTCTTATGGGATACAAATCCAAGATGGCCGCTACTACAGCAGACCCTTAAGCTTAAAGATCTAATTTTATTTATGCATTTAATTATTTTCGCCTCAAATTATTCCACACTCTTTATTTTATATTGATGTACGAAACGTAGGTATTACAGGTTTTACAGCAATTAGTCTAAGGAAGACGAGGGAGCAGCGTAGAACACAAGTAACCGTACGACAGTAAATAGGCCTTTACAACAAAGAGGTTCCAACTGTAGCAAACTGGACGAGTCTATTTAAACTCTCCACCAATCGGATACCCATAATTTGACAGAACATATTGTCCATGCATTTTATTACCTCCAGAATAAGCTACCGAAAGTAACAAGCTTTCTAAAATGTCATGTCGGGCTCTCTGTATTATTGTACATTTGCTTTTTGTGTGTATGAAACAAGTGAAAGCGTTTTGTCTTTGTAAATCTCTCGGAATGACCTCTGCAAGCAGCTCCGGACATTGAGAAGGGTCAGATATCACAAGGGTTTGTTGTGCGGGGTTGGGGGGAGTTTAAACAAAGATAGGACTTCCTTCACCCCCCCCCCCCCCCCCCGGCCCCCGGCTGCCCCACCAGCCGCTCTTTGGCGATTTCAGTTCCCTTTCTATAAACTTGTCCAATGCTTTGGACAAGTTTATTTTGCCACTGTTCTAAGAAATATTAAACTCGCATAGAAAAAACGTCGAGAGCTTGGAGAAGGGTTTCGTAATAGCTTGTGTTTATAAAGTTTTAAGATGGAATACACATTATTTTAGAGATAAAATAAATTGTAAATAAGGGGTAGTTGCAAAGACAAATTTTAGAATAAAACAACAAAGAATACATTTATTAGCGAGCTATTGTCTAAGGTCGTGGCGCAGTAAATGAGCACCGATCATGGTCCCCAGAACACGTTTTCGGGTGTCATCTATACTAATATTATAAAGAGGTAAAGTCTGTTTGTTTGTTTGTTTGTATGTAGGGGGTAATCTCTGGCTCTACTGAACCGATTGAAAAAATAGTATTACTAATAAAAATCTTCACTATCCCTGAGTAACACAGGCTATAATTCATTTCGGTAAAACCCTTTTTTTATTTTAATATTTGTAAATTTAGTCGGAAAAAATCTTAGGTTAGGCCTGGAATGATAAACCAACACATGTATTTACATTTATTACCATAGCAACCAATTGAATAAAATAACAGATAATATAGATGTTTGCTTCAATATTTCCATTAACAGCTGATTTCAAAATTTGAAGCAATTATTTTAGTATTTCTAGCTTTTAGGTTAGGGTTTTAAAGTGTAGATTTGAGCTTTGCTGGTTCTTTTAACTATTATTAACTGCTGTTATAAAATATAAGAAATGATTTGGTTTGAACATTTAACATTATTTACCATCTTATTTTTGAGGTTATTATTAATACTACAACTTTATTATAAATAAAACATAACGTATGTTTTTAGAAGGTTCCATTGGGGGTTGGCGTGCGAAGCACGCAGGGGTCTACCCTAGTTAAAAATAATATAAATAACATATATGTGTATGTACATATGTATATATGTGTTCGCACTCTAGCGGCCAAATTTTAATTCCGATTTGGTCCAAATTAGGTACCACATGTTGGATGTCTACGTCGCTCAGACGAGTTCGTTAGCGAAAAAAACCAACAACCGGAAGCACGTTTTTTGACCGGAAGTAACTATTTTGTTAGATTTTTTCTACGAAAATTAAACTTTTTTAGCGGTTTTATCTAAAACACTATAGGATATTATTCTGCATATTTTGTTTTTTTACGCGACCTTATAGCTCGCTTGGTTTCCCCAAAAACAATCAAAACATAAAATACCGTGAATGTACCGGGTTCGAATCCACGTGGTGGATTGTAAAGTGATTTTGTGATCCGAGGCCGAGCGAAGCGAAGCTCATAAGGAGGCTTAGGTGCAAACAAATTCTACTAATATATTTCGTACACAGAGGCAGCTATTCAGCACCGTCGCGAGTAGACCAATTTCCGGAATTGTTGGTTGAAACCCTAAAACACAGGCCTATAAACTTAATTTTTCAATATAAACATGGGTATACGGAACTTATGTTTTCGTCCGTCTGCCTATAGGCCTATGTGTTTTTAACAAAACAATTGACACCTACAGAACCGTTTGACCGATTGTGTTCAAACTTGACATGAAGTTATACCTAACAATGTAATATTTTAAGTAAAATCAACGACTATATCCAATCTTGCGTTTCAAAATGGCTACTGTTTGAACATTTCAAACCTAAATTACCCCAAAACAGTAAAAAAATGTGAAGACACCTTTTTTGTAGCTCTTTTAATTCCCTATCGGCTGGTGTAACTGTCAAAAACAATCGGATGAAGGATAATAGTTATGTTGAAGATAATAACAGCATACGTAACCACAATATTGGGATGTTTTGCATACTTTTACTAAGATATTTATGCATATACATAATGTTTCGTAATGACTCTGTAATATTCTAGGATATCATTCAGCACATAAGAATGAGAGAAAAAGAAACATGTGTCCGGAAACGCTTTGTTTTTTCCATAGCCGCCATTTTGTTTGATTCACTAAATAATTTTTATCTAGACAACGGTTTGACCGTTGAGTTCAAACTTGACATGAAGTTATACCTAACAATGACATATTTGAAGTAAAATCAACGACTATGTCCAATCATGCGTTTCAAAATGGCGACGGTTTGAAAATTTCAACTCTAAATTACCCAAACATTGTGCATTTAATAAAAGACGTCAAGGCATCTTTTTTATAGTTCTTTTGCTTACCTATCTGATGGTGTAACTGCCAAAACAATGTGACGAAGGATAACAGCTAAGTTAAAGATAATAACAGCATAGGTACACACAATATTGTTGCGTTTACTGTGTTGGTTTTTGGTATAGGATGTCGGGGTTGAACAAACCATTTATTAGACATAACTAAACTACTAACGCAAAAAAGGTAAAACGCAAATTTCTTTAAAACGTTTTCTGTATTTTCCTAGAGAAAAAAATCCTTTTATGAAAAACTAAAAGGAGAAAAACTCCAAAGGAGTTTTTTTTGTCGTTAAGCGATAACTCCCTTAACTTTTCGTCAAAATTATTTATTCAAGCATAATTTTAAAGTTTATGTTCCCCGCTATTGACGAAAAATAGACAAACAGTTTAAAATTCATGTCTTCGTTTCGAAAACTGATTAAAAAAACTTTTATATTATACTTCATATGGATCCTAATGGAAGGCGCCATCTATTATAGCCCGTCTCAGGTTAAGTTGAGGCAAGGAGGGTGGGTAATTAGGGTCGGTCTCAACCGTCATACAACTGACCCTTATTAATGCCGCCTAGGTGAACCTGTAGCAAACTGTAGTATAAAATTGCAATTCTGTATGTCTTAAGTGAAAATAAAAAAACGATATCATATTTCGTTTCATGATATTTTCCAGATAATTTTGATACCAAATTTTATTACATTTGGCCAACTTTGAGCTGTACTAGCATTATAAACTTTCTTAGTTGAATCAACATTATTAATATGGTTTACAGCAATAAAGCCACAAAAATGTACTAAAGAAGTTCATATTTAAAAATGTAATAAATAATCATTATTTGAGAAAAAATTCGATACTGTATCGCTATTTATCATAAAAAAAACAATTGTGTGTTTCTCCCATGTTAATCGGCCGACTTAAAGTGTTGTAATTGTTTTTTTTTTTTCAATACAAGAAATTACAAAATTAAATTTTTATTATTAATGATAAAGCGGTGATATTTATATTGCATTAATTAAGGCTCGGCTCCCTACATTCAAAACGGCGAAGTTGGGTACCAATTTCAATGTTAAATAACCAAAACATACCTTCACTATTAAGCATATTTTTGTGTTGTTTTTGTCAAAAAACGAAAGCTGTATTTTTTCTTAAAGTAAAATAGATTGTGGGTGATGATTGCTAAGATTTTGTGCAATATCTCTTTTTGCAACAGAGAAAAAAAATTATAAAGTTTACTGTTTTTTACTATTTATATCATACGTTTATAAAAACAATAAAACAGTTTTTAAAAATGTATTTAGCAATCAACATCCGCATATGACAGTACTTCAAAATGAAACAAAATTTTTAAATTTATTCCACGAATTAACAGAAAAAATTATTTATTCTGTAGCATTGCTCTTATGGGAATCAGATTCAATATGGCGGACAGGGTAGCGCCCCCGATTAACATGGTACAAACACACAATTGTTTGTATTATAGTAAATAACGATACAGTATCGAGTTTTTTGTCTCAAAAAATGATTAATTATTACATTATTAAATAGGAACTTCTCTAGTACTTTTTTTGTAGCTTTATTGTTGTAAACCATATTAGTAATGTTAATTCAACTAAGAAAGTTTATAATGCTAGTGCAGCTCAAAGTTGGCCAAATGTAATCAAACTTGGTATCAAAATTATCAGGAAAGTATCATGAAACGAAATATGATATCGTTTTTTCATTTTTACTTAAGACATACAGAATTGAAATTTTATATTAGAGTGTCCTACAGGTACTACCCACCCTTCTTGCCTCAACTTAACCTGAGACGGGCTATTTATAGCAATCTATAGTTATTATGCTATAGTAATAACTATAAATTTATAGTTATAATTTTTATAAACCAAATTTTTAAATTTATTCCATGAATTAACGGAAAAAATTATTTATTCTGTAGCATTGCTCTTATGGGAATCAGATTCAATATGGCGGGCAGGGAAGCGCCCCCTTAAAGTATTGAACTGATTAGAGCAATCATTTTCAATGTACCAAGTCAAGAGAGATTTTGTTCTTTACAAAAGAAACGCGTAAGTCTAGATCGACATGAGTGCCAGTCTGACTCGCGCACCAAAGATTCCATAACAGTAAAATATTTGTCCTTTGTAGCGAGATTTCGTTTTTTACCTCTTTGGAAAGTGTCGTTTTACTTTTTATATCGTGTTGTTATGATTTTGTCCAAACTATCAGGATGGGTGACAGTACGGAACTCTTACCACAGGATTCAAATTAGCATTGCTCCGGATTAAGGTCGGATCATACACTTCAGTCCCGTCACCGTATGTCCCGTCGCAGGTCAGTCATATCAGTCACTTCACAGTTCAGTCTCAGTCCCGTCGCAGGTCAGTCATATCAGTCACGTCACAGTCAGTCTCAGTTCAGTCTCAGTCCCGTCACAGTTCAGTCCCGTCGCAGGACAGTCATA